>CAJVPP010000771.1:0-26479 GCA_910592005.1 Funneliformis mosseae
AATAACACAAATTTTTTTATTTTGATTATGTAAATAAAAAATAGACAGTTATATAACCGCAGTATAGTATCACAATTATATAATGAAAATTTGTTAAATCGCATTTATAAAGGTGTTCAGAAACTTTTGTTCATCCTCTGTAGTTGAGCCATTGTTTTGGATTAATTCTTGTAAGACTTGTTGTGAGTTCTGTATAATGTTCTTTATTTAGGTTTAAGTAATCAGACATTTTTAAACATGAGAGAAGATTTTATTTATATATTCATATTTGACATAAAGCCATGATGAATCAAAAATACCAGGATGTCTTTCTTTTAAAATCTTCATGGTAGGAAGCATTTCTAGGAATTTTTGAACTTTTTTCTTTCGAACTGCTGAAGCTTCGTATGATATGTGTGTTATAGCAATATTGTTATTAATGTAAAAACATATAGCGGTCTAGTTAATATTTAAATTCTGGTACTTATTAATCACGTGAAGTATCATATTTTGTCATACATTATGAATTGTGTGATATTTTTTATGAAGAGTTATATGGATATCGAGATCTCTAAATCTTCATATTTATAGTAGTAATGATCGCTATAAGAGAGATTAAACCTAAACGTTATTGTTCTATAAAAGTTCTTTGCAAGTTGATCAACTTTATCATTTAACATGTCTTCTTAATGTGCTTTGACTTTACAAAGGCGTATGTTGAGATGCTGTGATTTGATAACCTCAAAGAGGCTCAGTTATATTGAAAAATTATTTATCTTAAACAGGAGTCTAGTGGTCAAAAAAAAACACAATATTCTTTTGAAATTGTGAAATTGTCTAATCACAACTTGTGAATCTATCATGATGGTAATATAATTATTTCGTGAGGCAACAAGGATGGCAGTAAAAATTACTACTAGCTCCGCTACTGATGATGAGGGAAATATAGTAACTAATGCAAATGAAAAGGAGACCAAAGGTGAACATAGATTCGTTTGCAGCCAAATCATACACTTTCTTATAGAAGGAATGCCTAAGCCTGTAAAAGAACTATCTGTATAAAATTCTAAATGTGTGGCAGCAGAAAATTATTGCGAAAGAATTTGTAAGTTTTAACTATATAGTAACATAATAAATTTTGATATTAGTGAGAGAGATGCTGAATAGCAAAATTCAATTAGGAGTAACTAGAAGGGACTATTATAAGAATGATTAAAAATGTAGAATGCAATATTCTTCATAAGTATTAAAGACCAAACATTGACATATTGCTTTCAAGTATTTTTGAGTACTATTTTTACATAGAGACCTAGGAACGTGATCACTATATAGTTGTATTTCTTAAGTTCAGAAGAGTTACTCTTGAATAATGTGGGTCTGTTGAGTGAACATTTGTCATATTAGTGCAGAAATGTCTTAGTAGAGTAGATATACATATAATAAACAATATTAGCAAATCTGCTTACTATCTTCAGAACACGACTTATTATTATTATATTAGCATTGCAGTCTCAATGTGTGATAAATGAACAGACTATTATTTCATCTTGTAGAGGTATCAGTAGAAATCCATAAGTGGTATTGTATCTGTATATTACAGGTTCAGGTAAAGAGTTGAACTCATCAACATTAAGTACACTCTTAGTCTTGAGATATCATTTTTGAGATAGTCTTTTTCTGGAAATCGATGATAAATATCTAAGATCTTGGATAGTATATAATGACTTTCTATCTGGGCTTATAAATTGTTTCACAAATATTAGGAAATATTTGAACAAGAAAGGGCTGATTTCCTGTAGTCTTGTGGAATAATTGACTGAATGGTAGTGGATCCACCTTGTATTCTATGAGTAAATTGATCCAGTAGGGATAAGGTAATATTCAAGTATTTAAGGTCACATAAAAGTGCTGGAATCTAGTTGTTAAAATATTAGCATTTTTGTAAGGCTATTTGATTAGCGGTGATGCTGATAACCATTTCTTGATTTGCAGTTATAACATCTGTATGTTAGTAAATAAGTCTAATAGACCAGTATTATTAAGGAACGTCAGTAAAACATCATTAAGAGCTTACATGTGTCAATAATAAAGGTGTGTTACTCTATAAAAAAATTTAAGTGTAGGAGACAAGAAGGCGTATCTCGTGAAAAAATGAAGTTTTTTCTTAAGCAAAGTTCTGAAGGGTTGTATAATACAATCTGCAAGTGTTTCTAATAAATTAGTCAATTGAATGTGATATTTAATGTAAGATATAACAATAATATTAAACATATAAATGAGTTGTTTGTCAGTCAAATTTTTGTTAAATAAAGTAGTAACTGTGAACTTAACATCCTGAATAGCTTGTTTGATAATAAACATTTTATTACACTTGAGTGATATCCAGATCTCTAAGTATCTAATAGAATCTTGAGGACTTGTAACAGAAATCATATATGTAGAGCCATTGATGTGTATTTAAATATTCTGGATTGTATTTGTATTGGTTAAAAGATATGATTTTAACCAATTCACTTGTATGTTGTTTAAGTCATAAAAACTATTAGCGATATCTATAATTCTATTGAGCTGTTATTTAAATTTAGCGATTTATAGTGTATCGTTCATATATACTAATACTGGTATTTTACATGATCATTTATTGAAGGTGTTTAGGCGAATGTTAGGTTTCCATTCTGCTGATATAGTATAGCTAAGGTCAGAATTTTGCACTTTGCATAATAGAGGATTATAATAGATACACCACAGGAGAGGTGAAATAATTTCACCTTGATCAATACCTGAGAAAACCTTGTATATGTCTGTAAGTCCAAAAGAGGTAAAAACTTGATTTTTTTTATGTATGAATATGTTTAGGATGAAGAATATAAATACTTTAAAAAGCTTTAAGCGTTCGAGTGCTCTGACCATTATAAAGATATTGACGCAGTCGTAAGTTTTTGACATATCTTGTAGAAGGATCCACAATTCTTTTTTGTTAAAGAAGGCATCATTTTTAATATTGTCTAAGATGTGTAAGATTTCAAAGGTAGAGCGAAAAGGGAATCCTGTGAAATTATGTTTTTTGAGGATATTGTGTTGGACAAAGACTATTAAGAGTCATGTATTAATAAGTTTTATAAAAGCTTTTCTTGGGTATTCTAATAAAGTAATCAGTCTCGTATTATTTAGGTCAAATTCCCAAGGTTTAGGTTTTGGAATAAAGTAAACATACACCAAATTCTATCAATGTAGAAGTGTCAAAATTGACAAACAATCATATATTATATACCAAAAACTTTTTGGTTAAAGGGTCTAGATGTTTGAGCATTTCATTCAAGATTTTGGTGGCCTAAGTTCTCTTCCGTCAGCAAGAAAATTAACGATAGAATACTATTCTTTTGCTAAGGGTAGTGACATCAATTTATTGTATATACCAGAATTAATATCTTCAAGTGGGCTATATGAAGGAAGCTATTCGTCAGGAATGCTTTTCAGTTTATATGTAGTACCTGCCACTCTTTGAAAATAATCATTGACTGTTTGTTTAACTAAGTGTTCACCTGTAAGGAGATCTCAAGCATTCTGTGATAAACATCTGTCTAATACAATTGTTTTTCTCATATGATTTAATGTTGAATCAAGCATATTTTTGGGATTATTAGCATATACTTCTAACTGCTGCTCTAAATGTTTCTATATAGAGGCAAGTTTGTATTCATACTCATAGATTTTTACCTTATATAAGAGGACTTTAAGTAAAAGAACTGTGTCCAAAAAGAGGGGTTGACAAAATTAAATGAATAGTTTAGGTGTAGATGCGCAGTGGTAAATGCAAGTGAGTTAGCAATATTGCAAAAATTGTCATACATTTGTATCCAATTAACAGGAAATAAATCGCCTTGTTTGACTTTGAGAAATAACTTTTTAAATTTGTGTAAGGTTTTTTAATGTGAGTATAATCTTTTGAGGCCAAGTGACCTTAGATATTTGAATTATTCTGATGATTTCCTGAGTGGTATGCATTTTTCAGCTGCTTTAATCAAGAGATCTTGAAAGAGATCCTAGTATTTGTTTAACAAGAAGTGTATCTAATATGTCTCTTAATTGATTGTTTTTGTTTGGCAACTATTTAGTAATACATTGAGTTTATTTTTGAATTTGCTCCATAGGTCTTTGTTCATTTTATCGAAATCAAAGCTGATTTTTTAGGGTATTTTACGTCTGTTAAGTTTAATGTTCAAAAAATTTGTAATTGTAGCTAGAGTTCTGGATGAGTCGAGTTAACTTACGAGTCAGATAAGCTGAGTCGAGTTTAAATCAAGTTGAGTTTATGTTTTTTGATTCGATGATTTGTAAGTCAAGCTAAATTTAAGTCAAGTTAAATATTTAACTCGACTCGATTTAAACTTGACTTAATTTGAGTTGGCTTGAGTTGACTTGAATGATTTTTTTTATCATTTAAGAAAAACGATGACGAATCGTTCAAGAAAAACAATGACAAATTGTTTAACTTGAATGATTTTTTTTATCATTTAAGAAGAATGACAACGAATCATTCAACTTGAATAATATTTTTTTATTGTTCAAGAAGAACGATGATGAATCGTTTGACTTGAATGATTTTTTTTATTATTCAAGAAGAACGATGATGAATCGTTTAACTTGAACGATTTTTTTATCATTCAAGAAAAATGATAACGAATTATTCAACTTGAATGATGATCCAAATCATTTGACTTGAATGATAAAAAAAATCGTTCAAGAAGAATGATAACAAATCGTTTGCTCTTCCTCCTCTCCTTTTGATCTTTTCATTTTTTTTATTATTTTTTTTCAAAATCAAATCGAGTTAAAATTGAGTTGAATCAAATTGAATCGAGTTTAAAATTTATATAACTTGAATCAAATCAAATTGAAAGATTTTATAAAATAAATTTGACTCGACTCAACTTGAAAAAAGAGAATCGAATAGAGTTGATCTTTAAACTTGACTTGATTCGACTCATTCAGAACTCTAATTGTAGTAATGACTACATGATGATCTGATATATTTGTATCAGACGCAATTATATGATAATCTAAAATGTTAAGTGAAATGTCAGTGGAAGTCTAAATGTAATCTATCCTGAAAGAGATTTGGCTCGAAAAATAAGTGGGAAAGTTAATTTTATTTTGAATGTGTTTGATTGTAAAAATATCAAATAGTAACAGTCTATAAAAATCTTTGAAGAGCTTTAAGCTATTAGTAGGATTATGTGTTTAATCCATGTTAGTATTAAAGTCTCCTAGAACGATCAAGTGAAAATCGTTAATAGTAGCTTTATTAATCCATTTGTTAAGAATCAGTTGGATTTCTTTTCTCATTTTGAGGTCAACTGGCAGTAGGTAGCAATTTATGATATAGAGTTTTTGTTTATTTACGAATTGTAAATCAACATAAATGACTCAGTTGAGCTTAGTATTATGTTTGTAAACGTAATGAGCAATCTTTTTATTGAGTATTATTCTTATATTAAAAGCGGTGCATTATTTAGAACTTGAACTAAAAAATGATATGAAGGAGAGATGTGATAGGTTAAAAATTTTTTCATGTTAGGATTTAAAGTTAGTTTTTTAAAGACCAATAACATCTAAGTTATACAAAGAATATAATAATAAGAAATGGTGTTGTTTGGTGACATTAGTGAAAAATCTGACATTGTGGATTGCAAAGGAAAGTTTAGGTATATTAATGAGGGTCGTATTGGAATTTTCATTAGGTGGGAGAATATATTATTATTATCTGTAAGGACAGTAATTATAAGAATGTATTTTTTAAAATGGAGGAAGACCCTTCAGAGCCTTTTCTGCTTCTATATCATAATTAGTGTTAAGGGTATATGTTGTTAGCGTTTTGTTAATTTGGAGTAAATTATTATGAATAAGAACTGCATAAAATGTGTTACAAGTGTTGACTAAGGTGTTGACAGTTTCAGTAAAGTTCTTGAGGTGTAATTTTTAAGTGTCTGTAATTTCTGTAAGAGTTGCAATAGTTTGTCTTTGTTTACTAATGATTGATATGGAAGCATTGACAATAGGCTATTTCTGTATTGTTCTATATTATAATCAGTATTGTTTCTTCGTTAAGAAAGCTGACTTTAATATTGAATGTTTGTTTGATTATATCTATTCTTTTTATAGTAGAGCTCAGGGTAAACGTAAAATTATCAAGTTTCTGGATGAGTTGCAAAAAACTAGCTTTGATGAAGTCTTTAAAATCATCAATATTCTGCTTGTGCATAGAGCCTCTTATTTTCGTTCCTGTAGAAATATCACATGATCTATATTGTTGCTGATGGAGATAATTGTATTATTGCTCTATATCTGAAGGGATATCATCACTCCAGTCTGATATTAGGCCAGAGGGTTATTTTGGAAAACTATTGTTATTGTTCTTTAACACTGAATGTGAATTCACATGTTCACTAGTCATTTTGGTTGGTTTTTGAGAACTATCTGTAATAACATTAGCAAAAATAATATTGGGATTAATAGCTCCTTTATAGAGACAAACTGGAGCTTTATAGTTATTGTATTATGCTAGTTAAAATTGTTGGTATAAATGTTAGGTGTTTTTGTCTTGAGGAATATGATGTTTTTTTGGACAGTCTTTGATTTTATGATATGATAAGGAGCAGATAGCATATAATTTGACTTTGGTTTCAATCCATTCAATATGTTTACTATTGATTGTGAGGTTGTCATTGCTAATTGCTGCTTTGTAATCATTAGCTGAAGGAAAATAGAAGAAAGCATGTTGTAGATTGTGATAATTGGATCTGGCTTTAGGAATAATCAAGGCTGTTATATTAACTATCAGACCCAAGTCAGATAAGTCTTTACCTGTAGTATAACGAGGGAGACATATAAGTTTGGCTGAGAATTTAGATCGTTTCAAGAACTTATCACATGGCAGGTCGCATATGTGAAATGAATTATATTATTGAGGAAGAAGATACTGTAACCTTTCTTAAGTTTGACGAAATTAGCGTCTGAATCATATGTGATTGTAGTTTGTTGTCAGAGATTTTTTATTTCTATGTTAAATCTGACGATCTTGCCAAATCAGAAAAAAAATTTTTAATGCGTAATTCAGTAACATCTAATGATATTTCAGTAACTTTGATCAATTGTTGTAAAATGAATGGATGTTTTAGAATGATTTCAAGAGATAAAAACATGCGATTTTTAAATTAGGCAAGATGACTTTACAGAATATGTCCTTTTGTTCTTATCAGAAAATATCACTTTTAAGATTTTCTTTGATTGGTCTTCTGGGTGTTTGGCAAATACAACATCTGAAAATGAGTCAAACTGATCAAAAATGAGGTCAGTGACATCAGAGATTTTTATTTAAAAAGATTTTTCAGGATAATCATCCGCTGGAAAAAATGCGAAAAAATTCATTTTTTTGGTAAAAATTTCTTGAGGGCTTTTCTTATTATTTAAAAAATTTTCTGAAACGTCATTAGCGTCATCGACATTTATGAGTGCTTGTTTAGGAGTGATAACTAAAGTTGTTTTATCTGTTAAAACTTCTTACCCTTTTTTTTATCGAGCGAAAGAGAGTCAATGTCCATAATAACTAGAGTTTCTTTATTATTTTTGTTGGTAGAGACTCTACTTTCAGGTTCAGTAGTTTGTAAAATATTTTGTTTTTTACTTAGTTGTTGCTCTGAAGTGCCAGAGCGAGAGCAAGGTTGTTGTTTTGTTGGTTTTTATTGTTCTCTTTCTTTGGTCTACCTATGTTGTAAAAAGAGTTTTCCCATTTAAAAAATAAAATTTTTTTTTTCAGTATTCGATATGCAAGGGAAGTTATATAGCTAAGGAATAACACGCACGAGTCATGTGAATCCTTATTATGCTGACACAATGCTGAGAAGATTTTGACTGACTCAATTATCAGCCCTAATCCCATCGATATACTGGTCTAAAGATTGTTACCCAGGTGACCCCCTAGGAGTAGAACCCTCAGGGTTATTAGATCTTAGAATCACTGTCAAATTTGGATAGAGGGATCACTTTCAGCCACAGGTACTTTTAGTCGATTATTTTCCTTATCTTTACCAATATCAATCAGAATCACTATTACCTTTACCCAGTTACAAGGTATTCACACATAATTGGGAAGGCTTAGATATTATTATTTTTATAGGATTTCAGAAAGGTAGGTGGCTGTTGTACCCATATCATCAAACACACCCAAGAATTGAACCTGGCCTCTACTTCAAATGACAGCTCGATTGGATAGTTGCTGCAATAGTGCAATGCAGTTTATTATCAACCATAATCACCTTGAGTGTATCTTAAGATGTCACTCAATCTACTAATTACTGGTTAATCATTTCCTTACTTGTGTAAGAGCCCCTAAAATTGAAGACGTGAAACAGTACCCATTATGGGCCTATTAGTGAAGGCCAAGTTTTTATTGATCTCTGGCTTCATTTGCATTCACTTGTTTTGCAATTTTAGTATTTAGGTATGATTAACACCAATCGACAGGTTGATTGACCAGTTTCTAATGCATATTAATATATACGCTCACATATTCAGTTACATATGAAATTCTTATAAAAATTATCTAGTTTTATGCCTCAGCTGAGACTTGAACCTATGGCTATTACAGTGTAATCCACAATAGGAGCTCAGTTGTTGCCAACTAAACTAGAAATACCAATCCCCTTTAATTGCCAAAAAGTCTACCTATTTAAAAAATAAAAAATAAATAAAAAAATAAAAAACAAGTTATTTTTAGATGATCAGGTATAATATAAACAGATAAAATGATTAGAATATTTATAAAAACGCGTAAATGATCAAAAAGTATAAAGTAAAATTTGTAACAGACAGGTAGAAAAGTATTTTTTTGCATACATTTTATGAAATTCAAAGTGAACTTTACTCTTAATAAAAGTTTTTAAATTTATTATTATTTATTATAATTAAAAAGCACATTTGAAAAAGAATAAAATTTTACATGAAAAACTGTAATTGTAATATTTAATTATTATATAAATTACTATTTTATATAATCTTAAAAATACAATAAAAATTAATAAAAAAAATTTTTTTAAATTTAAAGAAAATTAATTATATTATAATAAAATAATAACTTTTAAATACTTTTATTTGATACTTTTTTTTTTATAAAGTGTGATAATTTCACGATATACATTATATTGATACAGTGTTTAATAAATTACACAAATATAATATTCAAAAAAAACAAAAAAATTTGAGAATTAATACAGTTACAAAAAGCTATTACTCAATGAATATTAAATCACGTGATATGAAAATTTATATATATGTATATTCGAATATATAGAACATTTTTACTTAATACGCAATAAGTGATTTACTTTAACCAAAGTGATTGAATTATCTTGTGAAGTTAAAATAAAAAGGTCCGCAATATTAATAAAGTTACAAAAACATATATTACAATACGAATATTAATCTAATTGAGATTAAATTTATATACAAATAGTATCGCATCTGTTGAATACTTTTACTTAGAAATGAAAAGTGATTGATTTTGACTAAAGTATTCAAATTTTCTTGTGAAGTTAAAAAAGTGTAACTTATTTAGTAAAGTTATAAAAAAAAATATTTCTACATAAATATATTAATCCAGTCAATATAAAACATTAGATATAAATAGTATTAAACCTGTTGAATAATTTTTACTTAGAGATAAAAGGTGATTGACTTTGACCAAAGTGCTCAAATTATCCTGTGAAGTTAAAAAAGTGTGACTTATTTAGTAAAGTTACAAAAAAAATTATTTTTATACGAATATTAATCCTATTAATATAGAAAATTAAGTATAAATAGTATCAAATCTACTGAACAACTTTTGCTTAGAGATGAAAGATAATTGACTTTAACTAAAATGCTTAAAATTCGTCATGAAATCTCTGTATTAATATTTATAAAAAAAGATATTAAATATATGTATATAAAAATTAAAATTTACAAAAATAAAATAATTACATTTAGTAAGAGTTTCTACAAATTTAAGTATTTAAAAAATAAGGTTGCTTTTTTTTAAAGATTATGTAAATAAAATAAAAGTGTTTTTTTTGTTAAAAAAGAAAAAAAAAGATTGAAAAATTGATTTTCAGTATAACTATAATTAATTGTACAACTGTAATTAATTATACAACTATAATTAATCATCAAATTAAAATTTTTATATCATTTCGCATACAATTTTTTTTACAAAAAAAGTAACAAAATAAATTAGAGTTTTAAATTGAATCAAATATAATATATTGTTTATTAAATAATTTAAATAATTTGATCAAATTAGGTTAGATTAGGTCAGGTTAGGTCAGGTCAAATGAAAATTTAAATTAGATCAAATTTTTGTTTGACCTGACCTGATCCTCTCAGTTCAGGTAACTTGATTGACCTGACCTGAACTGACCTGTTCAGAGCTCTAATTACATGATATAAAATAACAATCTCCTAACGCTCAAATT
Organism: Funneliformis mosseae; assembly: GCA_910592005.1. Taxonomy (NCBI): domain Eukaryota; kingdom Fungi; phylum Glomeromycota; class Glomeromycetes; order Glomerales; family Glomeraceae; genus Funneliformis; species Funneliformis mosseae. The sequence continues at coordinate 10,488 of CAJVPP010000771.1, forward strand.
CCAATCCTATAAAATTCCTTTTGTTACATTTGTTCTAAAAGTATTTTATTTTTTCTATATTTAAGTAAAGCATTTAAAATTTCACTGCTTTCGTAATAAATTATTATAAAAGTTTTTATAATAAATTCGTATAATAAACCAGAAGTAGAGTCAGCATATTTTTTTCTTCCATAATATTGTTGAAAGAATAATTACTTAATAAGAGGTACTGAAAATATAGACAATTTACTTTACCAATATAATTAGCAATAAGAATCCTAGACTGATCAAATATTTATTATCTTTATCTTCTAATAACATAATGTTTTCCTTTAAGTAAATATCTTGGCATATTTTATTTGCATTTCAAAAAGATTACTAAATTTGAAAGTGGCACAGCAATCATTAATACTTTTACTAAAATGATGTGAATTTAGGTACTTAAAAATTACTTTACAAATTTCATTTTGCATTGCATTCTTCATATGATATAACACATGATAAACCAAACTAATATGATCATCTGTTGCTTTTTTAATATATCCAATAATTTATGAAATATAGCTATCACTTGATAATCTGAAATTATTGTTGTAGTAGACTTTAACATATACCAAATATTTTATAATAATAAAAATATATTTAACATAATATAAATATAAAAAAGAAATATAATAAGTAATATTTAAAATAATTAATAATATATGAAGTAATAAAGTATCAATATTAGTAATAATATTTAAAAAAATATAAAAAATAAAATAATATTAGTAATATTAGCATTAGTAATATATAAATTGTTAAAAAAAAGAAAATAGATATAATTAAATATAAAAGAAAGAAATAAATATAGTTAATAGATTGTTAGTAATTAATAATATTAGAAAAATAATATTTAAAGAAATAAATATACTTGATAAAAAGAAGAGAAAAATGAGAAAAGAGAAAATGTAAAAATAAAAAAAAAATTTTTTTTAAATGCAGTAGTTTTGCATAATTTTTATTAAATTTAAAGTATATGTAAACAAAATAAACAAAATATAAATTTAAAAAAATACAAAAATCTCTATCTAATCTAAACTAAATTACAGAGGATGATCAAAATTATTTAGTCACTATTTAAAACATAAAACTTTATATGTATTATATATTAAAAATTAAAATTTAAGATAAATATATTTATCTTATCTTTATTTATTAATTTTTACATAAAAAAATTAAATTATTAATAATTAATACTATTTTCATTTGTGGCAATAACCATCTCAATTCTCTGAAACATACTTTTGATCAATTTTTTGTAATATTCTGATAGAAAATCCTTTCATGTATTTTTAACATACTTTTTAAGTTCTTGGATGTTAGATGATGGTGGAATACGATGATGAACTATTACTTTTATTTCCATCAAGAGGTTCTCGATCAGATTCAGATCGAGACTTTGTATAAGCCAATTTATTTTCACAATTTCAGCATTTTTACGGGCAGAAACAGCAACTTTTGAATGATGTGGTAGAGCATTATCCTTCTGAAAAATTCCATTACCTTGTAAAAAATACTTATTCAAGATAGGTACAACATATTTATTAATAACCTTAGTATGTGTTTGACCAGTAACTGAGCCTTTAATAGAATAATTGATCCAAACCCATGCCAAAAAAAGCATTTCCAAAACATTTTACTAGGACTATATTTTACAGTAACTGCAATACAGTCTGGATTTAATTCTTCTCTAGGTTCACGCTATACCTTTCCTTGATGACCTTGTTGAAATTATGTAAAAGTACTTTCATCTGAAAAAAGTACACTTTTCCATTTTTTTTTCCCCAATTTTTGTATATATGAGTCTATTCAAAATTAGCCTAATAATATACTTCTGTCATTGCAAGTTTTTACAAGATATATAAGATGTAAGTTCAACTTTCTTAAGATTTCAGCGTATAGTAACAGCAGAAATAGGTTATTTTGTATGAGCTATTCAAACTGTTGCAAGTTTTTTGAATAAAGTCGATGATTTTCACCATTTTCTTGAACAAAAGCTTTAAGTTCTTGTTGGGCTGGTGATTAAGAAGTAGTGGACGGCCAGTTTGTTTTTTTGGAGTTAAAAAATGTGTTTCATAAAGGCGTTTAAGAATATTATTAATAGTTGTTTCTCACATCCCAACCGTTTAGCTATTGTGTGACTTGATTATCTATAATTATAGTTATAAATGATTGCGTTATGAGTTTTTAGGGTAAGTGGCTTCATATTTCCGAAAAATTTTGAGAAAAAATGAAGTGCGAGGGTAATGGTAAATGTAAAATTATATATTGTTTATATTATATTAACACGTAATGATCAGCATAATTTTGGCCAAACAAACTGGCTGAATAATTTTGATCGCCTTCTATAAGACTGACCCTGCACTTTTCCATAATCTATTTCTAATCTAAACTACTTTTTAGTAACAAAATAAATGAAAAGGCTTGGTCACTATAGCATTAAAAATTTATCTAATGAGATTCATAATAGATTATTTTATCAATAGAACCATTAATGGTGAAATTAAAAGAAAATTATAATAGAACATACTCTATTAATGAAGTATTATCTACTTTTGTTTTGAGGTTTATGTTATTAAAATTTTTAAAGATAATCTATTAAGAGCATCTGTTTACCTAAATTAGTTGTATTTATTCAAAGATGTAATGTATAAATGCTGATAAAGTTATTAAACAAGTTCTTTTGAACTTATAATATTCTTCATAAAATTATACAAGGATTGAGAAATAATATCTTTGATTAAAGCTGTTAAATATAAAGAATTCTGAGTTGACATATATCATATTGGCAAATTATAAAGATTAGCAGTTAAGTTATTATTCTTGATTAACTCAAAAAGAAATTGTTAAGAGTTTTTAATAATCATTTGCATTTTAATCTATGTTATCAGATATTCTTAAATGAGTAAGAAGGTCTTTTCTGCATTATCACATTTGACATAGAGTCAAGATGAGTAAAAAATATTTGAATATCTTAATTTTAAAATTTCTATAATGAGAAGCATTTCAAGTAACCTTTGAATTTTCTTTTTTATAATAGCTGAAACTTCGTAAAAAGTGTGAATATTAGCTATATTGTCATTTATATAAAAAGTGGTAGTAAGCCAATTGATATAAGGTGTTGATATTTTCTGATTATATAAAGATATTGAAAGTTATCATAAACTATTAATTGTATAATGTCTTTGATAAAAAGATAGATAGGGGTCAAAATACTCATCTCTTTATATTTGTAATAATATTAATTAATATAAGAAAAATCAAACATAAGAACAGATGTATTATAACAATTCTTAGCTAGCTAGTCGATTTTGTTATTAAACATATTACCTGAATGCACTTTGACTTTTTGAAAATGAGCATTAAGATTCTGTGTTTTAATAATCTTAAAGAGACAAAATATAAGGGAAAGCTGTTAATCTTTAATAGAGATTGAGTTAATAAAGAGAAACTCAAAATCTTTTTGAAATTATAAAACTGCTAGATAACTATTTAAGAATCTATTTTGATAATTAAATAGCAATTCTTTAGAGTAATAATAGCAATAAAGATTATTGCTAACTTTGCAACTAATAATAAAGGAATATAATTGACAAAAACAGTTAAATAAAATACCATTGATGAGATCAGGTTTATTTGCAACCAAGTCAGACCCATACTAATTAAAGAGAAATCTAAACCAGAGAGTGAACTATCTGTAAAAAATTCTAAATTTAATGCAGTAAAAAACTGTAGTAATAGGGTTAATAAATTTTTTACATGTAAAGATAAAATAAACTTTGAAACTATAGATGAAAATGCAAAACAATAATAATTAATTAAAAGAGCTAAAATGGATAAATTATTGAATTTTGAGAAAACATAAAAAAATAAATCTTTCATCATTGGTAATGATCATAAACAGATGTGACGCTTCCTACTATTATTAAGAGTAATATTTACATAGTAACTAAGAGGTACACCTAATATACAGTTGTATTTAGCTAATTTTAAGAAGTTTTTCTTGAATAACGTGGGTTTGTTGAAAGGATAACTAGTATATTATTGTAATATTACCTCAGTATTATTTACTTGATATATATAATGTATAATATCTACAAAACTGTCTTCAGTTTTCAGGATTTGACCAAATAACAAATTATTAGTATTTAGATTTCAATAAAGAATGGATACAAACTTATGTGAATAGATATTAAAGAATATCTATATCTAATGTTATGTGAGTAAATTGTGTCTATTAGTAATTATTGATTTATATCAACATTGAGAGCTCTGTAGATTATATTATACCAATAAGAAGTTATTCCTTTATAGGAAACTAAAAAAAAAAATCTAAGGTAAGTAGCTATGTATAAAATTTTCTATCGCAGGTAGAGTTCTAAATGTGTTAAGTTAAATTAAGTTTAAAGACTAATTCTATTTGACTCATTTTTTTTAAGTCAAGTTAAATCAAGTTTATTTATAAATTCTTTTAATTTGATTTAATTTAAGTTATATAAATTTTAAACACAACTCAATTTGACTTGACTTGAGTTTAACTTGACTTAATTTTGATTTGAATTTATTCAAGTTGAGTTAAATTCAAATTAGTTTTGAGTTAAATTTTAATAAAAAATTTATTTAAATTATATTATATTATAAGTCTTATATATTATTTTATTAAATTGACATTATAAAAAAAATAAAAACAAAAGTAAAAAATATAAAATAAAAAATTTTGTTTTTTCTTTAAAATAGTTTGTTACTAAGATTTAAGACACATATATGCTCTATTATTTTTGCCGGTAAATTATATCTTTTTTGTTTAATTAGATCAGTTTCTTTAGAAAATGCTCTTTCTATCAATATACTAGTAGCTTAAAAATAAATATAAATTAGATTAATTAAAATTTAAAATTATAAAAGTTTCATAAAATTTTAAATTTATTTACATAAAATAACTCAAATACCTCTTACCATTTTTGCTAAATAAAGATATTGCAATTCATTTAACTCAAAATAAATTAAAATTAATAAGTTTAAAAATAATATGAAATTATTAATAAAATATATTATTTACTTTTTACCATTGTAATAAATTAGTCTTTAAAGGTGCAAGTGAAATATTAATATAATGTTTTATTTCATTAATATTTTCTAAATGTTATTTTTATATATATGATTTAATAAATCATCTTCTTCAGAATTTTTATTTGGATTTTTTAAATCTATTATTAATGGTGTATAATGCATATTAAAATAAGAAGTAAAAATTTCACGTGATTTCTCAATAAAATTTACTTTCTAATGATTTATCAATATAATATGATAATTTTAATTATGGATTAAGTACTATAAATTAATAATAATAAATTAAAAATTTATAAATTAAAATTAATAAATAAAGTAAATAAAACTTATGATAATAATATTTTTTTAATTTTTCTAATACTATTATAGCAGCAGTATTTATTTTCATTATTAAAGTTTTTATTTGAAATCTTCAATTATATTTATTAATCAATTATAGGTTGATATTGTAATTGTTAAAGTTAGAAATCTTTTATGTGAAACATATTTTATTGCTTATGCAAAATACTATAAATTTAATAAATTAATTAAAAAAAATATATAATACAATTAATTATATTATTTCTTACCTCTAATAAATTTTCTATTTCTTTTAATAAATTTCATTTATAATCATTTAAATATATAATCTTAATTCCCATTTAGATGTTTTTATATTATCTAAAGCCTTTAATAATCATAATAAATTTTTATAAATTTAGTTATAATAATAAATTTTAATATTAACCTTACATAATTTAAAACTATGTTTAATCATATCATAAGTAGAATTTTACCTTATTTTTACATCTAATATAAGTTCTTTAATAGGAAAAGAAGCTGCATTATATTGATGTAAAATTTTTTTATGATGTTGTTAACGGAAAAAATTACAACTCCAAATATCATATAAGATTCGATGATTAATTATGATCTCACATTAAGTGATATCACTGCTGTGCCAAATAGTGATCAACAATAATTTCTATTTTGCCTGTTTCCTCTATTTCTTCTATACAATTTGTTTATTCTATTTATTCTGCTTTATTTGTAATTTCTTTAATGTCTGTAATTTATTTTATTTCTTTTATTATTTTTACAATTTATATTATTTTATTACGTTTAAGTATATTTTATTAGAATATATATCTATATTTAGTTAATTTATAGCATAGCAAGTATTTAGTAATAGCAAATTCATTTTGTATAAATAGACTAGCTTTTTGCTTAAGTTGTAAATTTACTTATTTGTAAGTTACTTACGAGTTTCAATATTATAAATAAAGGAATTAATCTAAATCTATACAAATTTACTTTTCTTCTTCAACGTTGTCATTCACCTAAGATTGTTGTAAAATACTACACTAACTTACTATTAAGTTTATCATCACAAGTTTGACTAACATATCTTAAATTCTAAGACGTGATAAATTACCGAGTTGATTCAAGTATAACAAATACTTGTAGAACTTAGAGAAGATCCTAAGGTCAGAAATTTCAACATGTAGAATCAGCTGGTATAGCCTTTCAATTTAGATGTTAAAATAAATGAAAATGAATCTGGTGACAATTTGTTGATTCCTGTCAGGAAATAAAACTATTGAGAAAAATAGAAAGAAGCTTAAAAAAGGAGATAAAGAAAATAAAGTGTTTAAATTAAGATTACACAAAGGTTATACAAAGGCTCAATAGATAGTACCTATCATTATAATCTTGTAAAAGCTTGTGTAATATTTTGGTCATATAAAGCTCACTGAAGATCACTTGACTAAATGCTAAATTTCAATTAGATAAAAGAAATAATGAATTCAAATTTAGAATCAAAGTTATAGATGTCATTATTTCGACTTTGACAGATTAGAATTTTACAAAATTTAGACTATTAGAACTGTCAAATCTCAGGATTATAACAATATGTATTTTATTCAAATTGGACTACTGGATGGTAAGATAATTAAAAAAACGTTATTTTATTTTATTTTTATATTTTATTATATTTTTATTGGATTTTTATAAATTAATAGATGAAATTTTAGTTTTAATTTTTGAGTAATTATAGAAAAAGGTTTTCACTGAGCTTAAGCAAAAGTGAGAGCTTTGGGATTTTCATTTATCCTATAGAAAAATGAAAGAGATTTTAAAAAAGTTTTGAATAGCAAATAAGTGTAAATACCAGATATCAGTAGGAGGAAAATGCCCTAAAGTTTTAAAGTTTGAGAAGTAGAATTATTATGCTAAAAAATTAGAAAAAGTTTATCATTTAGCTTGTTGAATAATATGAAAGTATTAGGATATCTCAGATAGTAAGATATTTTGCCAAAGAATCTAGAGAAAAGAAATAGATTATAATATTTTTAAATTTTAGCTAATAAATTAATTGAGTATTTATAGTTGATTATATTTTTGCATTTTAAAAATTTTTTAAAAAAAAAAAGATTTTGATCACGTGATATAGCAAATAATATAATATTAATGAACGAGATCATTATTTTAATTTATTTAGAAAAAGAGAAATAAGAGTGAAAGCGAAAGTGTTAATAGCATGATTGCAGCTCTTAAAATAATATTAGAAAAAGCAAAAATGTAAGAATATGCAAGGATTTTATTAAATAACAGAAAAATATTAAGATACATCAAGTAGAAAGAGAACAAAAAAGAGAAAGAAAAATAATATATTTCAACAAATTTTCTGTATAAAGCTAATTGAGTACATAGTTATAATCACTATTAAATTGTTTGACTAAATGATTTAATATTCAAATTTTTTCATAATCTTACTGATAATCATTTTCTTAAAGGAAACGTAATTCTTCCTTACGTTAATTATATGTTTTTTTAAGATAATTAAACCTATTATTTTGATGATATAAACGAGAAGAAAGATCAGTTAGTTTTATTTTTAAAAGATCATTTTTTGCAAAAAATTCAGAAATTTGAGAAAATAAAATGGAAAGTTGTTCTTTTAAGCCTAAATTTTCTCAACATAATTTCAAATTTTCTTGATAAAAATGAGTTTCTTCTTGGACTTCTTGATAAGAATCTGTAGCCTGAACAAAGAAAGGGTGTACTTTAGAATTGTGAAATTAGGCATCTTTGATTAACTAGTACCAGTTTACTAAAAGATTAGCTTAATAAACCTAACGATGTTTTAAATAACTATATATTGATATAAGATAATAGAGGCTGTAATAACCAGTTTTAAACAAGAAAAATTCACATTTTGAGAATCTACAGTGTAGTAGAAAAAAAGAAGGCAAAGGTGTTAATATATGTACTGTGAACAGGTAAATGTGACGCAGCTTATGTGACACAGAAGATCAACTAAATTGATATAAGTGATATATGTGATATATCAAAAATATGTGGCATAACTTACATATTCGACATAGTTGACATATTAGATATAGTTGATATATTAGACATAGTTGACATAGTAAATATGTTAGTTATATCTTTATATGTAAATTATTTTATATAAATATATAGCTTTTTAGTTCATGTAAAGACAAACAGATAGGAACTTGACCAGATAGTTTAGTAGTTTTAGAGGCAACTGGCCTACCGCATCACCTTTTAGCTTTAATATTTCATTTTTTTTCTTTTCTTTTCTTATTTTCTTTTATTTTTCTTTACTTTTCTTTATTTCTTTTCTTTATATTATTATTTTACTTGCGAATAAACACATTATTTATAAATACAATTTACTGGCAATCTGTTGAATCGTAATTTACTATAATCATATAAATACTTTTAATAAATTGTCTGAATTAAAGTTACAAACCGTTGAAAGATTACTGCTCAATTAAAAAGAATAAACCACTCAAACACTTTGTTTAATAGTCGTAGTTTGTAAGAATTACACATTAACAGTACTGCAGTCATATTAAATGAGGTCAAATAATTATCACAGTTCTCAGACATTAGATGAGATGCATATATCAATCGATTAGAATAAGTCCTGTATAAGATATGTTCCATTCTACAGCCGTTGTATCTGAACTATTCTTAGGTATACCTGTCTTATCTTAGAAAACTTTTTCGCTAAAATAATTTTTTTGATAAGTTAAAGGTCTTTGACAAATGGTAGAAGACTTTTCTTTTTATTTATTCAAACTATGATAAAAGTTAAAAATATTCTAAAAAGTTAAAAATTTGTAATAATTTTGGAAAAAGATGAAAAATTTGGAGAAATTTTTGGACAAATATTTATAATTAAAAAAAGTGACTATGAAAAATTCTCAAGACTGTGAGAATTATTTTCTTATAGAAAATAAACAAATCCATTAGATCACATTAAATGATAATCATTGCATAAAAATCTATAGAACAAAAACCTATTTAAAATTAGCGTAGTTGATCAACATTACCAAATTATATAATCACTCAATATTTGCATAATATATTTTTGATTAACATTTCTTTTTTTAGTACAAAATTCAGGAAATTTTTGTAAACTGCATAATTTTAAGAGTTTGATAAAATGCATACATAAGAATCAAGAAATATAAAAATATTAGTATTCCTGAAAAAGAAACTACTTGCAATATTTATATAATTTATATATTAAGAAAAGTTAAACAACATAATCAGTTGATTAAAGATTAATTTTAGATTTATATCTAACAATTTTCTCATGATAGATTTCTTAAATATTAGTGGTCATATAACATATCTCAAGTATTATTTTAAAAACTTCAAATTGATATATCTTAGTCAATAATGCTTCAATTTTTTATGAAATAAAAACTATAACATTCATCTTATTAAAGTATATATAATAAACTTAAAATTATTTTTTTTTATTATTAAATATAAGATAATATAAACAGTATTTAAATTATTATATCTTAATAAATAATATTATAAATAATATGAATATTTTAAATTTGATTTAATATAATGAGATAAATCTAATAAATTAAAAATTATTAAAATCTAATCATTAAATAGCTAAATAATATATTTTAAAGAAATGCTAAATTATTTTTATAATAAAAAATATTAAATATTAAATTTATTTTTAATTAATATATATTAAGATTATATTTTAACAGAGATATATTTTTAATATTTTAATATTATAATAATTAAGTTTTTTATTTTTCAAAATTAATTAATTTAATATTATACAAGTGATAGTTTTAAAGAATCTTTAAATTAAAATATTAAAATATTTTTTTTTGCGATAAAGTAATTTAGCAGTTTTTATATACAAGACAAAATTGGTCTTCTAAACCTATAATTTATTACTAATTAAAGTTATAGCACTAATAAATTTACATATTATAAATAAATATCAAAATCGTACATATAATATTTAAAGTTTAAAATTAATTGTGTATTACAATTTAATGATTTTAGCAGTTTTTTATATAGCAATAATGATAAAAGATTAATATTAAAATTTTACTTGTATTATTGTTATTAAGATATTAGATAAAAATCATTGTAATATAACAAATAAATAATTTATTTTATAATTATAGTATAGATTTAAGCATATAGATGAGGGACAAAACCCCTTAATAACAGTCAAAACTTAGATGAAACTATATTAAAATCATAATAAGGGATACGACGAAACCCATTTGATATGACGAAAACTGAAACTATTAAAACTATATTAAAAACATAGAAAAGGGTATGATGAAATTATTTTGAGGAGGTTTCGGCAGGCATCTATATTTAAGCATTAACTTTGAGTGTCTGAATGGAAGGTTTAAGGGATATGAATATTTTTCATAAAAAATTTTTTTACATCTGTTTTTTTTTTTTTAGAAAATAAATACCATATACAATCAACTCTTGTTATAACGAACTCTATGTCTTAGACTTTAACTTTGCTATAAAGCTATAGTGAAGATTTTAAGAGATTTGATTAGCCAATTCGTTATAACAAGAGTATTTTTATTATATTTGTTTAAAAAATTCGTTATATCAAGAGTTCGTTATATCAAGAGTTAACTGTAATACCATATAAAATTATAAAATTAATAAGAAATTATAATTATTTTTTTTTATATAATTATTTTTCCAATATATTTTAACACAATTTAAATTTCATCTTATACTTTCAGATTAAAATTGATTAAATATGTTAAAAGCTTCATTTTCAGGAAAAGTATTATAATTAAATATTTTTTCAAGTATTTTCTTTTCATTTTTACTTGTTTTTCTATAAGTTTGTTTTTCATGATTTATTTCTTCTTTACTTAAATTTTCATTTGTTTTTTTATTACTTGTTTTTTCTTTTAATCTTCAATTTGTAAATTTTGAGATTTATATGCTATTATATTATGAATATGATGACCTTTTACATTTTAAATTTCTATTTTATTAATATCTTGATGTTGTATTACTTTAAGTCTTTCAATACTTTGATTATAATAAATAAATACATATTTAAAACCTTCTTCATTCATTTCTTTTGTATTTTTAAATAATTCATAATTTAAAGAATCTGGTAAATTAAATGCTTCTAATAAATCTTCAGTAAGTTTCTATAATAACTTTTTTCTTGATTTTATAGTTTATTTTTCTCTAATTAAAATTGAATTTCTAACATATTCTGACAATAATAATATAAGTCTTTTTTTTCAGTTTGTACTGATGATATTTGTTATTTTAAATTATCAATATCCATTTGATTTCTACCAATATTTTATTTTACAAATTTAACACCAAATCGTTCTAATGCTTTATCAAATGCAAAATAATATCCTAGATAAGTAAGATTAACTAAATATATATATTAAAGAAATTTTTGTAAAGTTAGATCATCATTAACATTTGATAAAAAATAAGTTACAGATTTTATATAATTATTTTTACCAGTAATTAGAAAAAGTGGTGAAAATGCTACTAAATTTTTAAATTGTATATCATAATTTCTTCTTCTTATTCTGATTTTATGACCAATTTAATATCCAGCCTAACAAAAATAATAGTTCTATACTTTTAATATATTATTACCATTATTCTCAATATCTTTCATAGTTTTATTATTTCTATTTAAATATTTACATATCTTAATACTTATAGCCATCTAAATTAATTCTAAAACTCTACATACAGCTGTATAATCAACAACTTTTTCTAATTTATTTAAATAATATACTTCTAAATTTGCTGTTAAATTAAAAATACCATAATCCAAAAATATTGTAATTAATGCATTATACATATCCTTTGATGTATGCCATTGATATAAAATTAATCTTACATTATTTTTTTTTCATTATAAGATATTAACATCTAAAAATTGCTTTATCACAAGCTACATCTAAATAATCACTATTTGATTTTTCTACATCATTATAATACATTTTGCAAGCATTATAAAGATTTATATCACAATTCAGATTTTCTTCTGATTCAAATATTATAACATTTGGTGATATAATTTGACATCTAATTAATACATTTTTTAAAATTTCTTTATAAAAATTATTTACATCCCAATTATTCAAATTTATTTTTATAAGTTTTTTAAAAATATTTTCATAATTTTTAATAAATTATTAGTAAAGTCTGATTTATCAAATAAAATTGCATTATTATTATTATTATTATTACTATTACTATTATTATTATCATCAATAATCAATTTTAATAGTACTAATAAAAGAAACTAAAAAACTATACGTAATGTAACTTGTGAACTATTCTGAGTTGTATCAAAATATTATCATATTTAAATGTTTGTTCTTAAAAATCAATATTATCTATTACAGATACATTTTAAATATTTTCGCCTTGAAATAACCTTTCTTTTAAATCTGCTTTTTTTTCTATTTTTTTCTAACTTTCTTTTATGTGATTGTGTATGAGAAATTACATTAGCTATGCAAAGAATAGCATATAATGATATTAACAACTTCAGTTTTCTACAAAGTGAACTCATAATATTTGTTAGCCAAATATTAACTCCAGAAAATGCAATATTTAATATAATCAAAATTAAAAATGTTGATTTTTTTTGTGCATATATAATATCAAAAGGTTTTTCTTCAACTCCTTTTTGCTTTCTTTTTTTATTTAATATTTTATGTTTCTTTTTCTCTAAAATAACTATAAGTCCATCAAATAATTTTAATAAAAAATTTGAAAAACTATTACAATATTCTTATAGTGAGGTTGAATTATTACTTCTATTTATTATTTTTACAATATTTACTTTTTCAATATATAAAGCCATTTTTATAAGAAATAAACTTGATAATTCTTGTAATAATTTTATTGATATTATTGATGTTATTAATACAGTTGATGTTAATGATGTTATTGTTATTATTGTTGATCCTGTTTGATCAAATATAGTTAATATTGAACTTAATTCTGTTAATAATTTTTCTTTTTGATTTTTTTCTTTTAATGATACTACATTTAAAATCCATCTTCCAATTAATTTAAATGCATTTGTTGATCATTTTTATGTTTATTTTTATATATTATAGTAGATTTTTTTCCACTACCTTGATGTTCAAAAAATGTCTACTATTTAAATTAAAGCATTTTGAATATATATAATGCATTCTAAATTTATTAACTGATTTGTTAATAATTATATTTTGTATATTAAAAACAGGACAAACTTTAAGACTAGCACATGATACTTATATGTTTCTTTCAACTATGCTTACTGAATATTGTAAACAATTATTTTCACAATTAAAAAAATACTTAAATTTATTATAAAATAAATATCGTCTTTTATAAATCCAACTTTTTTCTACTGATTGTTGTTGTTTTAATTTTAGATTATAAAGAGAATTTTAGTTAAAACTGTAATAAGACATGCATATTCCCAATATATATAATTTATTTTCTACTTTAATATTAATAACTATTTTCACTATCAATTTTCCATATACTAATTAATTGTGCTAAAGGATGTTGATTTAATGTTTTATTTTTACAACTCTGTATTCTAATATCTTTCATATCTAAAACAACACAAAATGTTAATAACTTACTAGATTTACTTTTGATTTAATAATTATTTTCTTTTCTATTTATTCTATTATAATTGATTCTATTTCTAAATTTTCAAAATTAATATCATTCTAATTAATCCTATTATCATTATTATTATTATTTGCATTTATTATTTCTTGAGCTTTTTCTAATACTATTTCATTTAATATAAACGGTAAAATTTCCTTATTATAACTTGTACTTTCTGTTGTATAACTATTAATATTTGATATTATTGAACTCAAATTATCATTATCCAAATTTGTTATATTATCTTCTTTATTTAAATAATTATATTCAAAATCATCTTCGTCAATAAAAACATTTTTCCAAGTGTCACTTTATTTATTCAATTCTATTAAAATTAAAAAAATAATAATTAATAAAAAATCATAATATCATCAATACATTAATAAATATTTATTTTTTGTATTATTTAGCAATTCTGATATTGTTATTTTATTATTTTATTAAAAACAAAAACAAGCAAGAGACAATGAATTATGTGAAAAAATAAGTGTTGCAAACTTTTTAAAGAAAAAAATTATAAAGGAAATTATTATAAAAAGAAAAATAAATTTAAAATAAAATGTAATTTTTTGAATTATTTATTTTGTTCTAATAAGTATTAAATGATACTTTATAGATTTAAAAAAAATTTGAATTTAGTGTTTACATATGAAAAATACAATAATTATAAGTTTAAAACATAACTAGTAAAATGGATTATCTAATATGAAAATTTAAGTAGTAAATTCTTCAAGATCAAATGAATCATCCAGTCTAAAATTAAATAGTAAAGCTTTTAAGATTATCTAGACTAAAAAAACTAGAATAAGATTAAAGCTGAAAATATAAATTAAAGCATTTATTATTAAAAAATAAAATTAATTTTTCTGATGTTATTATATTACACCAAGTAATTTTAAAGATTTATAAGATCTATAAAAAGTAAATTTACTAAATTTGTTTTTTGATTTTAAATTCTATAAAAGGTAAAGATTTTTTAAACAAAAAAGGTAAAGAGTACCTTATCTCAGTTTACATATCTATAAAAGGAAAAGTACTTCTAATTTTTTTTTTAAACAAAAAAATAAAGAATCCCTTACTTCGGTCTATATATTTACAAAAAGTAAATGCTTTTTAAACAAAAAAAGTAAAAAATTTCTTACCTCAGCTTATTTACAAAAGGTAAGTATTTCTAATATTTTTTTAAAATAAAAAAAGTAAAGAATCCCTTATCTCAGTTTACATATCTACAAAAGGTAAGTGCTTCTAATTTTTTTAAACGAAAATAGGTAAAAAATCCTCTACATTTGCTAATTTACAAAAGATAAGTATTTCTAATTTTTTAAAACAAATAAAGAAAAAAAATCCCTTACCTCAGTTTATATAATGCTCAGAACGTTTTAGATTAATCCAAAAATTTTCAGCTTTGGTTCAATTTTGGATTGCATAATGATAAAAATCAATCTAAAAATCAGCCAGTTTATTTCAAAAGAATGATAAAATTATTGTTTTAAATAAACGATATAAGAATTATTTGATTAAAATGATAAATCATCATTCTAAAAAATGATAAAAGCATTATTCTAAATAAATAATAAAAATAATTGTTTGATTTGAATAATAAAAGCATTGTTTGATTAAAATGATAAATCATTGTTCTAAAAGAATAATAAAAGCATCATTCAATTAGAATGATAAATTATCATTCTAATAAAACAATAAAAGCATTATTTGATTGAAATGATAAATTATCATTTTAAAAGAATGATAAAAGCATCGTTTGATTAGAATGATAAATTATCATTCTAAATGAATAATAAAAAGAATCGTTCAATTAGAATGATAAATTATTATTCTAAAAAAACAATAAAAGCATTATTTGATTGAAATGATAAATTATCATTTTAAAAGAATGATAAAAGCATCGTTTGATTAGA
>CAJVPP010000772.1:0-26478 GCA_910592005.1 Funneliformis mosseae
GAAATATACTTATTTAAAAATGAGGTATTTAATCGCAAAATTATTGTTGGTCGGTTATTTTTGCTAGGTGAGTGTACATAAAGTTTAAAGGTTATAAATAAGATTAAATAAGCTTAAATAAGCTTAAATAATTTTATATATTATAAATATTTTTTTTTTAAACATATATAATACTAAGCAACAAAAAAAAATAAAAAAATAAACTAACTAAATATTAAATTATTTAGTTAGTATAATATTTTCAAAATTATAGATCATATTCACTTTAAGTTAGCTATTATAATACAAATTTTTTTTTAAGTTAAGCATTATAACACAAGCTTTTCAGCATTCTTTTTCTTAGATAAAAAAGTTTCCATTATATGAAATATAATAACCTGAACTATTATTTAATAGAAATATTTTATTTTTTATTTACTTCTATTTCTTTAAATTATGTGATAATATATGATTAACTTTAAATTATATGTATCATATTATTATTTACTATTAAATATTTTAATCATAAAATTTATTTAATAAAGAATAATTTTCATAAGATAATAAAGAATTATTTGATTGAAAACATGCCAATTATTTGACTATTTAAATAAAAAATACTAGACCATTTTTTATAACAAATTTATATATTAATAGGTAATTTTAGAACTTTATTTATCTTAAAATTTTAAATTAACAATAAATTCATTTTTTTTAAATAATTGATATATAAACATAAAATCTTTAAGTTTATTAATTTCTTAAATTAAAAAAGTTATATCTATTGTATTTAAAGAATCTCAATTACTGCTAATAAGCAACAATATAAGTTTATTAGAATTCATCACTAGAAAGAATTGCTTTTTATAAAGTAGTATTATAATAAATTACTTAAATTAATAGATAAAATTAGCAATAATAAAATGATCTAAATTTTAAAAAAAATTTCTGAATTATTAAAAGATATTAATTTACAAATTGCATATATAATCAACTTTTATTATAGTCACATATTTGGAATATCTTATATTCAGTAATTATAATAAGATGTGATTATAAATAAAATAAATTTTTTAATAGTAAAATATAAATAAAACTCTATAAAAAACATATAATATATTAATTTTATTAATTAATAAATTACATAAAATTAAAAATTATATAATATTATAATATTTTAATTAGAAAAAAAATAATTTACAATTAACTTTTGTTATAAAAATATTATATATGTACTTTTAAATCTAAAACACAATGTCTAAAATTTTTAAATTATTCATTTTAAATCCAATATTAATAAATAATTATTAGAGCTCTGAATCAAGTCAGATTGACCTATTTATCTGATCTAACTTGATCTAAAAATTCAGGTTAAGTCAGTAGATTTTTAGGTTAATATCAGATCAGGTCATCAGATCAAACTGACTCAACCTGACCTGACAAAAGTTAGGCTAACCAATCATTATTCTTGAATGATATTTTATTGTTCAATTAGAATAATTCATTATCATTCTTGAATGATAGTTTTATCATTTGAGAATGATGTTTTATCATTTGAAAATAATATTTTATTATCTGAGAATGATATTTTTATTATCTAAGAATAATAGTTTTATCATTCAATTAAAACGATTTATTATTGTTAAAAAATGATAGTTTTATTATCTGAAAATGATGGTTTTATCATTCAATTAGAATGATTTCATTATTGTTTAAGAATGATGGTTTTATTATTTAAGAACGATAATTTTATCATTTAAAAATGATGATTTATTATTCAAGAATGATAGTTTTATCATTTAAGTATGATAATTTTATTATTCAAAAATGATGATTTTATCGTTCAAGAATAATGGTTTTATCATTCAAGAATAATGATTTATCATTCAAGAATAATAGTTTTATCATTCAAAAATAATGTTTTATAATTTGATTAAATCAGATCAGATCAAGTCAGATCAAATAAAAATTTAAATCAGGTCAAATTTTTGTTGACCTGACCTGATCCTCTCAGTTCAAGTAACTTAATTGATCTAATCTAAACTGACCTGTTCAGAGCTCTAGTAATTATTCATAAAAGAGAATTACTTTTTTGATTGCATTAAGTGTTTTTTTTATAAAACTTTTGAAATTAGTTTATCTTTATTATTAGTTAAAACTCTGAATAGTTCAGATTAATCTGAAAATTTTCAATTCAGATTGACTTTAGTTTAGTTTTAGATAACAAAAAATCAATCTAATAAATTCAGTTTTTTGGATTATAATCTAATTTGAGTTGAAAAAAATTTAAATTGAATTAAAAATTTTAAATTAATCTAAAAATTTTGAATGGTTATTTTAAATAAACAATAAAATATTATTTTATTAGAATAATGATAAAAAATTATTTATTTAGAATAGATTCTTTATACTATAACTAAAATAAAAATAAAAATAAATTCAAGATCATAAATGATGCTTGTAAATTTAAATCTTATTTAGTAATACATTCTAGTTATTAAAGAGCTTTTACTTTAACTTTCAAATTTTTTTCATTTCTGAAAGATTATTTGTTTCTATAAAGATTTTTATATAGCCTTTCTCAAAAAATTTTTGTTCTTATTTTCATTTTTTATTTCTTTAAACCTTTTGTAATTTTTGCTAAAGAATTTTTACTCTTATTTTGATATTTTTTTGTAATACTTTAAATGATATTTACTTCTAACATTTTTTGTTTTTCTATTTTTTTCTTTTTTTTGAAAACATTTTATAATACAGTAAGATAAAAATAAAAATTATTATAAAAGTGAAAAATATATAATTATACTGGAGAAAATTTTTTCATAATAGTAAGAAGGTTGCATATTTATATCAAATTTTTCAGTATAATCTTCTATAATATAGGCATTTTATGTCATCAATAAATCTTGAGAGTTTATTATTTAATCAAAGATAACTTCTCTTGCAATTTAGCTAAGATTTGAAAATAAAAGTAAAGTCAAAATATAAGAAAAAAATGTTTCAACTAATCATAAATTTTTTTTTGAAAATAAGAAGTTATTTAAATTTAAATAATATAAAATTTTTTTTTTAAAAATTATTTTAGCTTTAAATTTATATTATTTATTTATAAAATTAGATATATTTAGGAGAAAGGATAAAAGTAATTATTAAACTTACATTACAAATCATATAATTAATATTTGTAATTCATATAAAATATAATAAGTTTAAAAGAATTTGAAATTCTTAGTAGTAATTTTTAATGATAAATACTGTTATTATAATTTATATGATCCCTTAATCCCTAATTTATTTGAATTGAATTGTAATCAAAATGATTAATAGTATTAATGATTATTACTCATATTTATTTGTAAATAGTTAGGGTGAATATTTACTTTGTATCTGAAATCACTATTATATAATACTACTATTTTAATTACAATTTACAGATCCTCTTTTTATATAGAAAATTTTAAAGTATAACTAATTAATTAAATTATATTTTTATCTCAATATATTATTGTATTATAATTTTAAAATAAATTTAAATATCAGAATTATTATTATTTAAGCATTAAAACAGATTTCTACTTCATTTTTATAATTTATCGCATTTTAACATTTCTAGTATAATTATTTAAATTTTTTTTTATCTTTATTAACTTCTGTTATCAATTTTTCATTTATAATACTATTATTTTTATCTTTTATATCATTATTAATATTATTTTGAAATTCTTCTTTTTAAGTGAATTTCAATAAATTATCTCAGTTAAATTGACTTGAAAATTTTTTTCAATTACTAATAAAATGCTTGTCAAGCTATTTCTAAGATTTTATCTTTCAAGAAATAATAAAAATAATCAATTAAAAAAAATAATTGATATATATATATATATATTGTTTTATAAATCTTAAAGAATTGAAAGCTTTAAATTATTATGTGTTAAATTTAAAATTATATCATAAGTATTCATTTTTTATTTATATTATAACAATTATAAAAGAGATTCTGATAATAATAATAAAAGAATTATTAAATTAATTTTAATATAAACAATAAAAAATTCATTTCTTTTTTATGTTATATAATAATTAAATAAAGTGATATTATCTGTTTTGATATAGTTAAATTATTTAATTTATTAAAGTATAAATTTATTAAAAAGCTTTAAAAATAAAATGTATAATAACAGATTATATACTTATGTAAAAAGTTTTATAAATTTAAAAAATTAGAAGCAGGTAATAAAATTTTAAAATAATATTAAATTATGTAAGTACTTTATCAAAAGAATAAATTTAAGTAAAAAATCTAGAAGGAAATACATAAATATTTAAATGACTGAAAAAAATGATTTTGTTAACTAATTTTTTTAAAAAAGAAAGATATATATATATATTAACTAAAAAAAATTAAATGTATTTAAATGAAATTTATCAATATAAAAATATTAAAATATTTTTATTTTCTATTTATTTCATAATAAACTTTGTGATAATAATATTTTATTGTAAAAAATTTAGCATATTATTTCTTTTATTTTTCTAGTTCAGTAAATATAGCTTATAAAATATTAGTAATACCATCTTCTAACTAAAAATATTATTTTTATAGAATTTTACTAAATAGAATTATTGTATTTATTAATTAATTTAAAATGCTATCTGTTAAGTTTTATTGACAAATGATATTCTACTACTAACATCTATTGTTTGTTATTCAGTAAAATGAAAGTTATTATTCAAAATATTATATCTTTCTTATAACTAGATTATATCTGAATTACTTATAAATTAACTTTTATAAAAGTATTCGCAAATAATTTCTATAAACTTTATAAAAAGCAATATTTTTATTATGTATAGTAACTTCTTTTCTTTTATTTTACTTTATTGTGATTGTTTTTTTTTGTATTATGGTAGTAAAGAAAACACATAATGTGAAAATGGAAGTTTGAGGACTGAAGGTCTGATCCTCCTACTGAAACATTATATGTAGACCACAAAAAGTTAAAAACAATATCAATTTTTCTTATTATATTAGACAAGCTTTTATTAACTCTAGAATCTTAATTTTGATATTATATTTTAAAGTTCTATGGGATTCTACAACTTCAGAAAGTATATCAATTTTTATTAATATATTAGAAAAGCTTTTAAAGGCTCTAGATTCTTAATTTCTATATCAACTTTTCAGTTATATTTATTAAATCTAACAAAAATTATTATATCAGGAATTAATTCTGCATGAGTTAACTCTTTAAATAGCATATTAACTAGCTAAGTCTAATAAAAATAAGTCTAACAGTCCTTATTATCCCATCATTAAGTCTAACAAAAAATTAAGTCTAACGAAAATAAGTCTAATGATCCTTATTACCCTATAAATAAATCTAACAATTTTCTTAAGTCTAATGAAAAATGGTTTATTTAGAAATAGCTCTATGTGGGCTAGCTTAATAAAATAACATAATATTTATCTAACTTTAATGAAAAAATAAGTCTAACTGTCTCAATTTCCCCTGATTATACCATTCTGTAAGATAAGTCTAACGAAAAAATAAGTTTAACAGGATTTTTGTCCTAATTTTTCCTTAATCAAGAATAGGTTCAATGCAGGCTAGCTTACTAAAAAGCATATTTTTTATAAAAGTCTAACAAAATGTTACTCTGCAAAATCTGTAGAATTATCCCAACTTTTTCTTAGTTAAGAACGGGATCAGCATAGGCTAGCTCATCAAATAGTATAAAACTTTAATAAAAAAATTTAAGTCTAACTATTTCACCTTGCCGGGAATTTTATAAGTCTAATAAAAAATATATATCAGGAATTGGCTTCACATTAGCTAACTTCTTATCTAATATATTATTCATTTAAGTCTAATGATTCCGCCCTACTGGAAAATTTATTAAATCTAACGAAAAAATCAATATCATTCTATAAAATCTATGGAATTATCCAAGAACAGTGGGAGGATAATAAAAAATTATATCCATATTATCATCCCGAAGTTCTATGAATAAGGGAGAGGCAAATATCTATTGAATATTGTACTCCCAAATTCTAGCAAAATTTAGGTAAAGCTTTAGCTGAAATAATCTTTTCATTTATTCTGACTGACATCTATCACAATATTCTCCCTCTTCTAGTTTTATCAGATAGAGGCATTTCTTATAAAGAGAAATATTAAGACTTGCAAATGCATCACTATAAGCAAGCATTATTTCCTCATAAGTTTTTTCTTATGTCTCAGATTGAAGTCTTTCACGTATCTCTGATCTTATATTTCTAATTGAAGACTTTCTGATTGAAGCCTGTCATAAAACTAAATAACATAATATCCTCTGATATAATCTAAACATCGGTCACAAGCAGAAGCAGTTGGCTTACCACAATCAAAACATGGTAACTATTTTTTTGATTTCTAATAAAATCGACATCCAGTAGGCCTAGTAGAAGCTCTTCTACAAACCTTTTCAGTATTGCAGAGAAATAGGCAGGAATATTCACTGATCATCCTATTTTATATCACTAAATATCAAAAGAATAATTAATAATTAGTTAATGCTTCAATTTTGAAAAGATAGCTAGAACTGTTTTGACAAGCCTGCAAATACCATCTTCACTGATTAAAAAATAATAGATACATAGGAAATAAATAATTAAAAAAAATTATATAAGCAAGTAATAGTGTAATGGTTAGAGCTAACTAATATACCAAATGTCTGATACTTACCCAGAATATATAGAAGAATTTAGTATAGAGATAGCTGATTTTAATCTGATTGGTCTTACTGCCTATATACCTTTGCCAGAAACTTTGCTAAAACATAATAATAGAATTATTAATATTCAAAATAATGATAGCTGATATTTTAGATAGTATGTCCTAGGAGCTTTGCATCCAGTTAAAGTTCATCTGGAAAGAAATTTGCATCAGCTATATGGAGATTTCGTGAAGGAGCTTAATATGGATGATATTCCAGTTCCAGTGTCAGTCTCAATACCAGTTTATAAAAAGTTCAAAGAAAATAATTCTAAAATTAGTCTATGTGTCTATAAATGACACAACTAAAATAAATGTCTTAACTTTCGCTATATTTCAGAAAGAAGAGAAGATGAATATAAACAAGTAAATCTTCTAGTAATTACAAAAGAAAAAAGAAGTTACTACTGTATTATCAAAGATTTACATAAGCTAGTATATAATCATAGCAAACATAAAGGGCAAAAATATATTTGTCATTATTGTCTTTATGTATACTTTTTAGAGATAAGATATAATGAACATTTGTCAAAATGCAAGGGTCTAAATAATGCCCTTCAGTGATCATAAATGCATATTAAGAATAGGAGTATCAAAGCTTTTTATAACTATAAATGCATGTAACCAAATCTATATCACATTTTTTGAGATCTAGAAATGTTAACCGAAAAGTTAACCCCTGAAGAGAAGACAAAATTAACCTATACCGAAAGATTACAGATGCACAAGCTGTGTGACTATTGCTATGTAATTGTTTATATGGATAGTTCACTCAATTATGAAATCATAAATCAAGATTTATATAGGATCCAGATGTACTTGTAAGATTCATTACAAAAATAGAGAAGGAGCTGGCAAACATACAAGAGGACTTATCTGCACTTGCAGAAATGATAATGGCACTAGGAGATCTTAAAGTATACAATGAGGTGACAGAATGCTGGATTTGTAAGGGACCTTTTTTTAAAACCAGCATTAGAGATATTACAAAAACTTGAAGAAGTAAAGCATAATTTATTAAAAATCAAAGAATGAGAAACATGCATAGAAAAAGAACATCCTAAAAAGAAAGAGACACAAAAAAGATACTGAGAAGTTTTAAATGCATTTAATCAAAAAGTAAAAGATCATGATCATATAAATGGAAAGTACTGAGGCCCAGCTTATGACTTTTGTAAAAAAAAATTGCGAATAAGCTCTTTTGAAACTAAAGTGCCTCTTATATATCATAATTTCTGGAGATATGACTCTCATCTGCTTATGAAAGTTATGAGTAAGTTTACAGCTGATAAGCTAAATTGCATCCCAGAAAATATAGGAAAGTACAAAGCCATAGACGTTGGCTAGCTTTGATTTCTTGATAGCTTTCAGCATATGGGAATGGGATTAGATAAATTAGTAGAATGTCTAGAAAGAAAGCTTAAAAAATTTCCTCTAACTGTTAGATACTTTACTGAGAAAGGCTATTCAATAGATAAGATTAAGCTTCTTTTTCGAAAGGGTGTTTTTCCATACGACTAGACAAATACATGGGAAAAATTCGACAAAACAAGTCTCCTACCTAGAAAGGATTTCTATTCACTTCTTAGCCAACAAAATATTAGTAAAGAGGATTATGAATATGCTCAAAAGATATGGCAGGAATTTGAGATGAAGAATTTTGAAGAATATCATGACTTATATCTTGAAACTGACGTACTTTTACTTGCAGATGTTTTCATGAATTACACTATGACTTAGATCCCTCTCATTACGTACCTGCATCAGAAATGTTTAATGATTCCTTATACAAAAGTAATGAAGCTAAACTTAAGCTAATGACAGATATAGATAAATACTTAATAGTTGAGAAAGGTATTCGTGAAAGCATAACAATAGCAAGTCACCATTATGCTAAAGCTAATATTTCAATTACAATCTAGGCAAACCAACATCTTGGATCTTATATAACAATATGAATGCTTTATATTCAGGTGTGATGACCCAATACATGTCTACAGAAATATTGGGAAAAGTAAGCCCAGAACAGGTTCTGGACATACAAAGTATTGCACCAGATGCTAAAATAGAATATATATTGGAAGTTAATCTAAAAGCCCCAGTGCACTTACATAATTTCTTTGCAGATTATCCTTTAGCACCAGAAAAGCAGATAGTTCCAGAAGAATGGCTTAACTTGCATAATGAAAGATTAGTACATGATAAAGAAGTTGGGAACGGAAAATATATAACAGGAGAAAAGCTTGTCTAAACTTTTTATCCTAAAAAGAACTACGTGATCCATTATCATGCACTTCAATTATACATAAAAATGGGGATGAAAGTTATAAAGATTCATGGAGGATTAAAATTCTAGCAATCTTTATAGATGAAAGAATATATTGAGAAAAATATTTGTAAACACAAAATAGTTAAGGCCACTGGGAATGAGTTTGGAGTTATATACTATAAGTTAAAAAATAATGCAATCTTCAGCAAACAGATGGAGAATGTCTGTAAATATATGAGAGTAGAATTACTCTAAACAGAAAAGGATAAAAAATCAGGCACCTAGCAAGTTCACCATTGTATATAGGCTTTAAAGCATTTGAAGGGAGAATTACAGCAGTCCATATATTAAAAAGTACAGTAACTCTAAACAAACCAATCTATTATTAACGGAAGAAATTGCAACTCCAAATATTATATGGAATCTGTCGATCAATAATGACCTCATATTAGATAATATCACTGCTGTGCCAAATAGTGATCAGCAATAATTTCTGTTTCGCTTGATATGCTTGTTTCTCCTGTATTTTCTAAACAGTCTATTTAATCTGTTTACTTTATTTCATCTATAATTTCTTTGACATTTATAATTTATTTTATTTCTTTTTATTATTTTATTCTTTTTATTATTTTATTATATTTAAATATATTTTTATTGAGATATATATCTATATTTAGTTAATTTATAGCATAGCAAATAGTTAGCCATAGTAAAGTCATTTTGTATAAATAGAATAGCTTTTTGCTTAAGTTGTAAATTAACTTATTTATAAGTTTCATACGAGTTTCAAGTTATAAATAAAGGAATTAATTTAAATCCATACAAATTACTTTCCCTTCAACATTATCCCTCATCTAGGATTATTGTGATATTCTACACGAACTTGTTATTGAGTTCATCATTATAAGTTCGATTAAATATATCTTAAATTCTAAGACGTGATAAATTGCTGAGTTGATTCAAGTATAACAGATACCTGTAGGACTTAGAGAAAATCCTAAGATCAGAAACTTCAATGTATAGAATCAGCTGTCGCAGCCTTTTAACTTAGACATTAAGATAAACGAAAATGAATCTGGTGATACTATATAAGATAAGCAATTCTCGACATTAGCAAGGCTATGATATTCAACTTTTAGTACAGTTACATAAAGCCTCGCTATAAAGCAGTGTATAAAATTTGAACCAAAAGTTATGTGCACAAGTTGTACTAAAAATAGAAAATTAATGCATGTATTACATAGTATTTCCATTTTTATAAATAATTTATCCATTTTTATATATAATTTATCTATTTTTAGTAATTATTTGTGCACATTTTATGCTGTGTAATATGTGCACATAAAAATTTAATGTGCACATGTGCACATTGTGCACATGAATTTTACACACTGCTATAAAGATAAGGCCTGTCTACTTTATACAAATACAGACTCGCTCATAATGTAGATAGAAACTGAAGACATATATAAAGATCGAGCAGAAAGATCAGACATTTTCAATCTTAACTATTCAGGAGAATTATTTCTAATGAAGGATGAAACAAAAGGGGATCTAATAGACGAATCAGTATGCTTAAAGCCAAAAATGTATTTAATTCTTCTAGCAGGTCATGATCCTAAAACTCCTAAAACGAATGCAGATTTTAAAAAAGAATTAGAAGAGGAAGAATATAGAAAGTCACAGGGTGAAAAGAAATAGGAGAAAAAGTATGGCATCCAGAAGTCAAAGGGTGTAAAGAAATGCGTGGTCAAAAGGAAGCTTCAACATTATAAGTTCTTAGAATATCTTAGGAACAAGAAACTAACTTAGCATGATATGTATAGCCTTCAAAGTTATAATCATCAAATATATCTAGAGAGGGTAAATAAGATAAGGCTGAATCCATATGATAACAAGTGTTAGATCTTACTTGATGAAATTCAAATTCTCTCTTATGGATATTAGCGAATTGGATTATATAAATATCTGGTAGTATCTGAAATAGCTTCTGAGGAAACAGAAAAAAGGGCTATGAAAGCTAAACTTCGTGTTAAGACATAGATGTTTTATAACAAATATTTTTTTCAGATAAAATAATTCTAAAGAATATATTTTCATTAATTAAAGTTTTTCTATCATTATAGTAGAAACAATACAAAAATGGTCGATTATAAAGATATAGAACTTGCATAAGTCAAAGTCATAAAAACTGCATTGCAAAAGGGTAGAAAATATGATAATTTTACAAAAAACTATGGAGACTATCTAAAGAAATTGCAAGCTGAAAAGAATCTGAATGACTATATTAAAACAGTCACAATCAAGATATTTCTTAACAAAGAGGCATAGATTCTAAGGCTAGAAAATTATCGCAAAAGATATGCAGATAATAATCTATGTATCAGCCTAAAGGAATTATATGAGCTTTATTATCATATAGCTAAAAAGGAGAATCACAAAAGATCAGATGATGAAATAGAACAAATACTCAGAGCAATGTCAATCTAACTGTCTTTCAGCAAAGCTTTTTATAAGCTAGACTAATGAATGGTAAATATATAGGAAAGACAAGTTATAATATTAAAATAAATATTATATATTTTTTTCTGACGTATAAGCAAGTAGGTAGGGAAGTCACTATGCATACATTAATATTATTTTTTCAATTAAGGATATAGGTTCATATAGTAAAGTATAAGATTTAATATCAATTTGCATAATATAGAAAGTTAGATGAAATTATAGAAAATGCAAATAAAAATATTAAAAAGGTGTTTCTAGTAAGGGTTGCACCTGAATTTCAACAAGAAGCCTATATAATTGATCTTAAATTAATATTAGATAGATTGATACAGGAGCTAGAGTTTGCGTAAAAAGATGACTGTTCTTTTAAACCAGCTAATTCAGAGCGGTGAACATTGTAAACAGTTACTGCTATGACTAGACTAGTGATATGATGCATATATGCAAGTCAGAGGAGGCAAATCGCAGTATTTTACATAATTATTTTTTGCATATATTGAAAAGAAGCTATGCTTGCTAACCAGTACTTTATTTTTTATTAAATATAATTGTTCTATTAGCAAAATGTCAAATAACACAGATGAAGGCTACAATGAATTTATCAAAGAATATGGATCAAAATATGAATAGAATAATGAAGGGAATTCTGAATTTATACCAGAGTGGCAAGATTAGGAAGATCTATTTTGCGAAATCAAAATTTATTGGAAGACAAAGGCAGTCAGGCATTGGAGGAAGAAAACACTTAAACGATTTGTATATAGTCTGCCCAATGTAAGAAATCTAACATCATTATTTCATGTACTCTTACAATCCAATGCTATTTATCTTCTACAAATATTAAATCTGATAGAATTGCCATATTATTCACATAAACTTTAAGAGGAAATATGGCTGAATAGTATTAATAAAAATGAGATTAAGGTAGATAACAATTCAAATGAGGTAAATAAGTTCTGGTATGGGTTATTACTTCAAGGTAAAGACTCAATAGTGGATTATTACTCGAAGATAAAGAGATATAATGATGTTATCAAGCTCTGTAAAAATCATCTTAGAGAATTATTTCTTAAAGGATTGTTATTAAAAAGTCAAAGGTATATCGCAAGATTTGGATGTTATTATAGTTATAATATTGATTCTGATAAAATGGTAGAAATGCTTATTCAAGCTAAAAAGGAAAATGTATCTGATTTTATTACTATATTTAGTGATTATCTTAGACAGGTTATTAATGTACAGATTTTGATCTAATCTGGATTCTCTAATAATAATTTTTCCGAAGATACTTTGGCTATTTCTGCTTTTCTTAATCTGAAATTAATAAGACCCTCTATGGTGAGGTGGTACACTACCAATCTAGTTAGTCCAGAGTGGTGATCATCAGTTCGAAAGAATTTGCTAAGCCACAGATTGTGTAATAAAAAAATGTGGATCATCGCTCAGAAAAATAAAACATTTTTACTTTCCTCTGAACTACGCCTTTGGCAGAAAATAGTTCAGGCATGTTAATACTCACTAAAAGTAAGAAACTGTCAGAAGTTTTGAAGATACGCTCTTGCATTTTTATTGGCTTCTTCTAATCCATTTATTTCCTAATCAGAATGACTGTTAATACCAAGATAATCTTGAATCATGCTTATATCCTTTTCCAAATATAAAAGCAAATAATATAATGTTCCAAGTAACATTTTTCCAAATGTTACTTTATCAAAATCTTGCATATTTTCATATAATGTAGTAAGAATGGGGTGGCTGATCACATCAAGATCTTCCTATATATCTATTAATTCCTTCACTAGATCAAATAACAGCCCAAACGAATCTTCAAGTGTTTTTCCTTTTTTGCTTTGATTTAATGCTATTTGATATATATTCTTAATAGGTCACTTCCTTCAGTCTGAAAGCATACTGAGCTTTTTCTGAATAGCTATTATATCTTTCTTTTTATATAGAAGTATTTCATATAATTGAGCTTCGTTTTTATCAAAACTAATATTAGTATTACTTGTTATGATTATGTTTATCTCTAGTTAGCATACATTCAATTTTGTGTTCAAAATACTGATCATCAACCAGAGCGGTGGTCACCAGCTCAGAAGATTTTTTGCTGAGCCATGTACAGCACCTTCAGCCAAATTGTATGACAAAAAATAAGTGGATCATCAGACAGGTTGTGCGATATGTTAATTTGCATATACTCGAAAAGAAAAATATTCATACTAACCAGTATCTCTATTTTTTTCCTAAATGAACATGAGAAAAATGTAAAAGAATGTCTACAAGCAACACAGGATCAACTCTAAAAGTAAATAGTTACAACAAAAGTATATGTTGTAAAAGGCCTAGAACTTTGTAATTTCATGATCACTAGGCGCAAAGCTAACTATATATTTTGCAGGGTAGATCTCCATGTGAAAAGGTATAAGAATTCCATTTACATGTGCTTTTATGGAACTCTTAACATCAAATGACAATACTAATTACGCCTTATACCTCTTTAACTTTTTTCCAGCAAGATATAAAGCATATAGGAGTATGTAGAAGTTCAGCTAACTTTTTCAGAAAAAATTTAAGATATATATATATTATGTATAGGAGTGAGTTTTTTCTTATTACAGCCTTTATATTTAGAAAAATGAAAAAAAATGGCCAATATTACCCTCAGATATCTTATTATCTCCACTGGTCACTTCATTAAAATTTCACATGATAATGTTAATCGAACGATTACAATCTCTAACGGAGCTTCGATCAGAAATCTTCACGCTTAGATTTAGCAACAATTATCATAACCATTCAGAAATGTTCCATTTTATCTTTGCGCATTTTGTTCTAGGTCCGTAAGATACATTGCTATGTGAGGAGGGAGTTTGGTTTCAGATTTTTTTGATGAGAATATCACCATAGACATTCATCATATTCTTGTAGAGGAAAATATATATAATTATTATAACTAGTAACTTTTCAAAGATTTTTATGTATTGTAGGCAGGCTTCCAGTAATGTTTTTTATTCTTAAATAAAGCATATATTATATTTTTATCGTAAATCTTGAAAAATGTCACGTGTAATGATATAATAATATCACTTAACAATCCTGTACTATATCTTAATTGCATATATATTGGGCAAATGTATTATGAATCGATATAAAAATCTATATATTATTTCTACCTGAGTGCTGAAACCAAAATACTTTTTTATCCATAAATCCGCTTTATCTGTAATTGCAGTCAAATACATATTTTTTCGCAAGCACAAACTCACATATATAAAAACTATAGCTTTACAATCCTCTACACCTTCTTCTCTAAGCTCAATAATAGAAGAAGTTTCTTTACAAACAATATCAGATGTTGTTAAGAATTTTAATATAAAGGAGCTTATCGAATATTTGAAGAAGAAAAATTTGAAGTTAGAGAAGTCTTACTTCAAAATTTTACATAAGAAAGAAATAGCTAGTAGTGATTTTCTTAATACAAGTAAAGAGGAATTTCAAAGTTATGGTATGAAAGCTGATTCTGCAAAAAGACTTGCAGAATTTATTAAGAGTCTCAGCCAGAAATTATAAAACTATTTCTTACTTAAAACTCTCGATGACTTGAAGGAAATGTTGCATAGAAATAAGGTCAACAGGGAAGACATAACAAATATCAAGTAGTTTACTCCTGGTATGTGATTATCTTCTTAATTTTTCAGATTGAAGTATTATATATATTAACTTATTTTTCTCTGCCTGCAGTCTTCGAGGAGATTAGTGATGATGATAAGGAATTCGAATACTATATAGAAGACATTATATTAAAACTTTCAAATGTAAAAACTATAATTGACGCTAGCGAGGCAATATACTGTGAATTTATTTTATTGATTCTCCATATATCTATCACTATAGCTAAAAAACTTACCTCCTAAGATATATTTATAGTTTTACAGAAAGATATATCCAGTGAGAATACAATAGGACTATATCTATAATATTGTGATTACAGATACAGAGTGGCATTTTATCATATATACTCTGGATGGCATCGTCTTCACAAGCGGTAGCGAATATCAGATTAATCTTATAAAGTCCGCTGTTAAAGAAAATTCTGAACTACTTCGAAACAATGTGAAAAGGGTAATAGGTATAATTATTGAGTTGTTGAAGGATAGGGTTAATGTAGATAGTTCCCCAACTAGTAAGAGAGCTAGGATCAAAAAATTAATCAAAAAATAATATGTATCGTGGGCTAGTGTCTCGAATCCTGTATTTATTTTCACATGTATTAATAAAACAGTTTTTCATTTACCATATAATATTAAATAATTCTTTTGTATCTGCTGGGAATTATCTATTCAATAATTATTAAGATCCCAACCTTTCACAGGATCAGCTAACATATCCAAGAGTGTATTATGTTCTTTCGCATTAAATGTATTAGACCTAGAGAATGCATTGAATAATCTATTTTTTTCTCGATCAGATATGTCTGGAAGATGTCTAGTAAATTCCATGAGTACAATGTTCTGATGACAAGCTTCCTGGATTTGATAAAGTTTTTTTAAAGCATCTTCACTAAAATGTTTTTTATAATCCCATCCAGTATATCTTTTCCTAGAATTCCAATAATTGTCCTGATCATCATCACTATCTTCTTCGTCAATATCAAATTCATTATTATTATTATCATCCATATTGACGGGTGAGACTTCATTATTTAATAATCCTAAAGCCTCCAAGAATTTGCATACCTCAATCTTATCACCAGCACCAGTATTAGAATAAATTTATTCTATAATGATAATATACCAAAATACTTTATCTTCAATTTAGGTTATTTAGCTTCTATCGTCTATGGTCGCTCTGCGCTATAGTAAATACCTAGCATCAGATGAAAATATGTTATGTCACTAAATACATGATACTGCTAGGTTGATGACAATTTTGATAAAATACTCATAGAAGTTCACGAGAACTATGATATATATATATTGATGATCTCGCACCTCCAATCTCTCCAGTGATTACCTAGAATACTCACTTAAACTGAATTATGGAAATCATATATTTCTTTTTTTGAATCACGTAGGTGGCTTAGCTGAGAATATATCATACGCAGGAAGACATCATCTATACTTTTCCACAATAATTGTATATAATGTTATTTTTCTTTAAAATTTTGAATTCACTCTTCTAAAGTCAAGAGTATGGTTCGTAAAAAGAATAAAAGACATATTCAATCTACACTATTAGCCAATGAGACTCAGTCTAGAAGTCTTACAATAATAGATACAAAATTACAAAAACTTGTGTATCAAGATCTAATAGTCAATTAAGTTCACGAAGTATTATCATATGATTGAAAAAGTATGCTTTAGGTTGATAACTTTATTAATCTTTCAATTAAGCTCAAAAACTAATACGATGTTTCAAGAGAAAAAGCATATCACTTCTTAATGAGAGAACTCTTTAGTATAAAGGCATTTTGTGATGCATCCAGTCAAGTTGGACTCTTCTCTGAAGCAAAATACTATAGAAATAAAATAGATAATCACATAACCGATTTTATCATTCAAATAGGAAAAGGTAAAAAAGGATGGTTAAGCTGTGGATCAGTTGCGATATTACATCAAGTGACAATTACAGAAAGAGTGGTGGATCTGCTTAATAGTGCTGAAAATAAAGGTTCTGAAATACATAGACAAATAATCATTTTCTAAAAGATGTTCTTCTAAAGTCACGTAAAATTTCAGCAAACTTGGTTCGTTCAAAATCATGTAAGTGGCTTAGAAATTAGCGTTGTGCAGTAGTACAGCACCAGTATCTGCAGTCGTTAATTTTAGAGAATCTATTAATAACCTTTGGCTAAAAGCAATATTTTTGTGTTGCTATAGTGATGAAATTTTCCCAACGTCAAGCCGTAAGAAGTTCTGGTATATCTATTTCACTTATTACGTGGTTCTGAATTACTAATAAAAAAACTACATCCCTGATTTACATTTTGCGAATCGTAAGACAGGGCATCATTAAAAAGAAATTTAAAAATGAAAATAGAACTGATTAGAATCAATGATTTACAGATCCTCAGATAAACGGTAACTTTTTATTATCTTAATGACGTTTAGCGCATTCAAATTACGTGTATGATTAATAGCACGTTAATTCATTTTTGAATAGAAATTAGTGGATACATATGCGATTCGTCATCTACAGATCTCAATCCACTCCATTTTATATTCCTTTTTTGTGATTACAATTGAAATAAGGGTTGAACTCAAATAAAGATGCATCACATGCGATCTTCTGTTTCGCAAGAGATCTTAGAAATAAATAGAAAATTTTGAGACACAGCATTTCTCTATTAGTATTATATTAAGTTGTCATAAAACCGTAATTTGTCAGATTTTATTTTAAGTACTATTGTTAAATGCACCTCAAATTCAGGAAGGAACATTTGTTATTATTAGACGGAATCTAGACTGTTATAGTTATTTTAACTGAAAATATAATTATGAAAAATGTAGTTATGATAAATACATATAATAAAGCAACGTAATTTTTATTAAATCAGGTTAAATTTTCTTTTCACACATAGTAAGCATACAGTATAAAATAAATTTTTTTCTCAGCACATTTATGTATATTAAAAAAAAAGTCAATCATTAATATCTAAAAAACTTGATCCACCAATAAGATCTTAATAAAATTACTACGCTTAATCATATCCAGTTTGTTATTGCTCACCTCTTCTAGAAGCATACCATTTTTGGTCTCAACCGCTGTTTTTTGCCAGTGATATTTGTGAGAATCGTTACCATGTGGTCAAATTTTAAACAAAAAATTTTCAATGAACTTTCTGCACATGTCACTAGAATCGTTAATGATCTTGATACAAAAAATAATACACTAGAAATCGAAAACATCTTCAATAAACTTATTACAGAAATTAATTCTAAAATTGCCAACGAAGTTTCTGCACATATTTCTGAAATTAATTCTACTTTCACTGTGGAACTTGTGAGAAATAATAATGAACTTAATAAGAAACTTACCAGAGAAATCGCTAAAATCAATTCACGTAATGCTGGCTACTTTTCTGAGATGCAGAAAATTTTATCAATGGTCAATAATGTGATCACAAGATTTGATAATATTGAAGAAATCTGTTATAATGATTTTGGTAACATTTCATCTGAATTCACTTCGATCAGGACCTCTATTGAAGCTCTTTAAAATGAAATGATCCAACATTATGCAAATGTCTAAAGACTTCAGGTCAATTTTGATCAACTGAGTGTTACCAATCATTCCTCTAGTAGTGAAAGTTCTTCTAGTCAATTATCTGATACAGCTTTTGAAGAAAATAGGAGTCGTTTTAAACGAGTTTTTAATTTGAATAAGGAAGAAAGGGAAACTTTAGATTATGCATTTGAAACTGTTAGACGTGAAATTCATGAACTTACTGGATATAAGATTGGGAAAAGTACTGTGAAAAGTTTTTATTATGGTCAAGAGGATCCAAAATTTAATATAGTAATGGCAATTATGGGTTAGATAGATGAAAAGGAAATTACTAATATTTTAATTAATAATAATGCGAGTAGCGCAAATAATAATAATAAAAATAATATGGGATAGTGAGAAAAAACTACCTTTTACAGTTCAGGGGCTGGCGTGATTCCTCTTTTAATCGTGATCTACTCTAATATCTTTATTAGTTTCATTTTTTACTTAGTCTTTTCTCATATTTTACTTTACAAAAATATAATAAAGATTTACTTCAAATTTTTTAAACGTGTGTTATAGTATATTTATGTAATATATTCTTTTTTCGCAAATGCATTATACTAGATCTATAATGATTATTATAAATTAACGTATGTGAATAAATTTATTTATTGTGATAAAAAAATAGAAAATAATTAAAATTAAAATAAGTTTTATGTAAAGATGTATTCACCAGTGATTGCACTTCTCCCAATAAGATTTCAAATAAGAATTCATATGACTAAATTAGCCAGCTAATTATCCAGAATCACTTAGCGTCATGATAATGCTAATGGATTAGCCAGAAGCGCTTTGCATATGTACAGTAGATTATCAATGAAAAATAAAATAAACTTTTGCGATCCCTAGATCTGTTCATACCAGACCTAGTATTTTTTTAACATATAATTATGATTGCTTTATTTTACAAAAATATGATAAAGATTTAGTCTCAAAGAATCTCTAATTTTGATTTTTTATTATATACAAATGCAAATCTGTAATAAAGCTTAGAACATAATGTAATATGTTATAAAATAAAATGCTAAAGAAAAAATTTATATAACCCCAGCCCATCAATATAAAAGCTTCTAGTTTGCATCTCAGAAAAATAATGTATTCAGTCTAATTTTACTTGTCTGAACTAATTTCTTTGAAATCACTGCTACTGTAATTAATAGTGACATTAATCACCTTCACACTTTGAGAAAAAGAGGGAAGTGTAAGAATGGCAGGCCTAGAAATGGTAGATGCTTTCACAGATGGTATCACTGGTCTTGATGCTGAAGGGGAAGTCTCAAATAAATCTGCAATATTTGATGTTTGTTCAGATCTAATGTATGATGAATAAGATGATAAGCTTGTCCCACTTTTTATTCTAACACTTTCATTATATTGTTGATCGAAGGATAGTTCTAGTAAATTAGATTGTGTTAATAAACAGACATGAAAAAATATCTTCTACAGAAACATACCAGGCTTTAACCAAAACAACGTTAAAAACTCTTTGTATATTTTCTTCCCAACCAAGCTCTTCTTAGTTCCAGTTCCTTTTCTATATCTTTTGGCTGTCTAAAAAATAATAAGTATATTAACCTTAGATTTCATATAAAATTCAAGTAGGCCTACTTATATTAAAAGCTTTCATAAGGCTTAAGAACTTCTTTTAGCAGATTTTATCGAGAAAAAAATTAGTATTCTTTTGTTCGTTAAGCTTACTGATGATATTATCTTAAATATATTATTTCTTCTTATTTAAGATTGCATTATATTCAGCGTTTCTCTATTTACATTCATTGATAAGAAGGCAAACTTAAACGTTAGATCACTCAGTAAAAGAAGACATGTTTACATCAGTGAGAGGTTTCTTAAAGGAATGGAAGCCCATTTTATAGAAATATCGAGTGATGTGTTAGATCATTACGAGGCAAAATAATTGATCAATGTAATGATTTAATCAAATAATAATAGTGGCTTAACCATTTTTTAAATCCACATGATATGTCGATCACCCGTGATTTTGAGAAACCATTCAGTGTCATGAAAGTGCCAGAAAAGTGTCGTGGAACTGGTAGGGAACTAGAGAGATCATATGTGATACTAATTTTAGCTGAGCCATCTATAGTGATCAGATCTGTTTAAATAAAAAATAAATGCATTATCAGATATCATGTACGATTATAGAGTATTTAAAGTTTTAAGTTTATTCAATGAGACCTAATTCACGAAGATGCTCAGAAATAACTACATATAGGTCTTTGTAATATCAAACATACCTTAATACAATCTGGTTCTTTTCACATAGTTCTTTCTTGAGTTAATCTCGCTCTTGCTATTTGGTAAAATTATTGGGATCTCCTCCGTGAAAGAATTTGTAATATTTTTTGTGCTATATGCCTTGTATTTCGATTGTAAAGCCATACTGTGGATAAAATATATCAAGTTCTAATCCATTCAAATATTCTTGTATTTTTAAGAATTCAGGCCTGCAGATTAGTAAAGGTTGGCCAAGATATTCTGTTAAAATTTCACGACATAATTTTTCTCTTTTATATTTAAGGCAGAATGGATACCAGGTATTTTGATCTTTAATAGCATTAAGTGTTGCATATCATATATGTCCTTTAACACATTTCTATAATAGATTTAAATAGTTATTAAAATATGAGGTAAAAAGACACTCACCATTTTAGCTAAATGCAATTTTCTTAGCTTGATCAATATTACAAGCATATCATTTAGAACAGTGGAGATACCATAAATTTGCATTTTTAATGCTATTGAGTGTTGCATTTCATTCATGCTTTTTAAAACAACATCACAATAAAGCTGTTATGGTATTAATATATTTTTTAGAAAGACATTTTCCATTTCTACTATGTGCAATTTTCTAGCATTTTCAATAGTATATTTAGATACACTACGACCTGCACAATATGGATACCAAGTATTATAATTTTTATATTATAGAGACAGACATTCCATTCATAGCCTTTATTACAATGCTATAATAATGGCAAATTACTATTGATATATTTTTTAGAAAGACATTTCCCATTTTTTTCATATGTAATATTTATGGTAATATTAATTGTGCAAGGATTCCTATATGAACATTTCATACACTAATTTTTTCTATGTATAACATTATTATAAGTTGCTGACCACTCATGCCCATTAGAGCATTTCTACTGTAATAATTCTTTGGTAACTTTACATTAGTTAGAAAGGCATAGTCCACCTCTTTCTTTAGCAATCCTTTTAGCAATTTCAAGACAAAATAGATGATGGTCTATACAAGCGGGACATCATAAATTTCAATTTTTTATACTATAAAGTGTTGCATTTCACTTATGATCTTTGAAACAACACCATTTTAAAAGAGTCTTGCTATTAATATACTTATCAGAAAGACAAAATCCATTGTGTTCTTTAGCAATTGTGTAAGCAATATTTAAGGATAATTTTAATTGCATTAAGAATTAGTAGAGATTTATATATATGAATTATTATTCAAAATCTGTATAAATTTGAATCTGATAATACTATAGTATAATATTGCTAAATCAGCTAAAATCGATAAAACACTATAAAATTATTATAATCTGTTATAATCTACTAAAACACTATTATGGATTTAGATAGTAGAGCCCAATATAAGCTAGTTTCTGTAGGCTATAGTAATGTAAACTTCGAAGAATATAGAAGAATATTAGAAGCATTATGTCCTTTAGGTGAACGATATGATCATAAAATACCAGAAATGTAGTACTTCTGTATCCATGGCCTATTTAAAAAAATACTTAAAGAGAACCCAAAAATTCTTTTTGGGAATGAATACATTATAATGTGTGAAAAATTAATTGAAAGAAGTAATAGAATTTATAGTCATCCATCAAATTACATATATTGTAGTGTATGTGATTCCTTAGTTTTTATACCTGAAAATGGTTTTAGTAGAGCTAATTACTATCGAGATAGTCACTTAAAGAGATGTATTTCTGGAAATACTATTTCAAATGAATATACAAAAAGAAAAGAAATTCTCAAATCTATTGATATAAGGGAATTTTAGATCTGGCAATATAAACAATACATATTACAAGAAGAGGCTAAAATTAATCATCTTCATCTAGAGCTTTTCTTCCAATCTATCTCACACTCAGAAAAAGATAAATTGGCATTGATATTATATGATAATAATACTTACACAATCAGCTATAAAGCTTACCTTTCGACCAAAGTAACTATAGCAGACAATACTATGCCAAGTGCTTCAAATTTCAAGTCAGCTTGTATTACTAATGCTAGATAAGAAATGATTTTACCAACTTTTTATTAATCATCAAATTGTAGAAGTGATACAGGCAAATTATTTATATCGTCTCTGTATATAAAACAGCCAAAAGGCACTGTGTTGGGATTGGAGGATGGGACAGAAATCACAGTGGTTTAATTAACTGATTCTGACTATTGCTTTTAGCTGAAGATTAATATCATATATTATACTTTATTTTTTCACGAAATGAATAGCTATATACAGTATATCTATATGTATAATCGCCTAATGAATGTATCACTTGCAGGATAAAAAATCTGATTTGCCTATTTCAGGATAGATCCTCCAATATATTGTATAACTATTTTAGTAAACTATCTATGAAGTGGTATTGGAGATTCTTGATTGTGAGATAATATAACTATTAATTTGAGAATTTCTATGTAACAGTTATCCAGTGAGCTTACAGGAATTATAAGAAGAGAGCTAAATCTTTGACAAAAAGAGTTTGGGAGGCAGTGAGAAATGATGATACTTCTGATAGAAAGAAATTCTTAGGTATACTTATGATCTCTCAAATGAAAATAAATCCTGAGACTCAAGAAGAATATGCTTTGCGTCTTGATGAATTTGTTGACATGCTTAAAAAAGCAAATGCTTATTAATATTATATAAAAAATTATAATCTAGCCAAATAGGCCATAGCATATGAGGAATATATTAAATATTATCCTAGTCTTTGAATAGAAAAAAAGAAATCTCAGTTAAATGATCGATTAGATAAAGAAGCTCACGATTTTGTTAAGGAAATATTAGAAAAAAAAAATTACAAACAAGCTTATATTTCTTGATGGGGATTTAAAATTCTTTATCTTCCATGAAGATATATGATAGAATCATTACAGGATCCTAAAAATTATCTTATTAAAAAAAGGATATATATATCTCTCCCACTACTAGAGTTAGATTTTTTTGACTCAGACACTTAAGTCTCGCGAACTATAGTTAGTTAGCTCAACTAGCAATGTCTGGCTGATCCTTTTCTAACACTACCTGCCACAATGCATATAAGCATATGCGACATAAATTAGCACATTTTTGATTTTCGTTAAAGTATATATATGATGTAATAGGTGATACATCACAAATCATCTATAACTCAGTGTAACTGCTTGTATGATAAATTAATTTCACATAAATCAATTCCCTAAAAATTTTCCCTATTTATCTGAATTGCATTTATTTATGAGTTTATTTTCTCCATTGTTAGAGGCTATTCCTACTAGATTTCAACTGGAGTGTATTTGTATAATGCTACTAGGCCTTTATTACTGAGCAGTCGAGCAAGTAAAATAAAGAAAAAAAAGTATGTATATGCATACCCTCAGCGCTTTTATAAATGTTAAAATCTTCAATGCATATTTCACATACCCTTATTCTCTAACACAAAATTTTGGCGTAAGACTCCAATGCATATTCTTTTGTCTCTTTCCTAATATGAATGCAAGCTTAGAGAATCGTAAATGAAGCTATTTAAAAGGAAAATATAATGAAATTATTATACCTTTACATTATTTTTTTTTACTTCGCCTAGTAAGCTTTTCACTAACATTTAACTTCTTATTTTATTTAAAAAACATGAAAGAGTTTCTTTTAACCAGAGAACCCCTTAATATCGTCAGAATATTCACAGCATTATATATATGAGTAGAATAAGGTGAATGGATAGACATCCTTAAAAAGAAGGTGAAGAACTTTAAAAATCTTTTAGAGCGAGTTTTAGAACAAGTCTCCTCAGATGATGTTAAGCGAATAAAGAAGCTTTGAAGTTTTGGTATTGGAAAAAAACTGGCGAACGGGTATAATAATGAATTATTTTATAATAAATATATGGATATAATGACTTGTTTTTTAGGTTTTCTGACATATATATATTAGTGAATGCACTGTGTCCGTTGTATTATTACTTCCCATACAGCAGTAGCTAGTTATATACATGCTATTATAAGATATTCTGTTGGCAATTAAAAGAGTTTATGTGAAAATGGAAACCTAATCTAATCCTGCGATGTAAAATCTAGTGTGATTATCAAATAAATCTTGATAAACTAATTTTAATAACATTTTTAGGTTTAGACTGCGTTCGAAGATTTATGCTCTCTTTCTGAAATAAAAGCATTAGTAATTGATACTGAAGCTTAGCATGAAAATGCAAATGCAAATTTACGGTCCTTGAAACATAATGTTGGATAGTGTATAAATGGGAAAAAACTATGTGGAAGAAGATAGAAGTGGAACTTAATAATATAAATGTAGAAAATCTTAGATTCAACCATCTTATTTGTTCAGGCGTTCTAGATATCAAATCAGAACCTTTCATAAATATTCCTAGGACATTTTATGATATTTTTAAGGAACCATTTTAAAAATATAAGTTGAAACAGAATCATGATATATTAGACACTTGTGAAGAATTTATCCAGAACGAAGAATCAAAGATTAATAAAGACAAGGGTTTGTATGATGTTAAATTTGAGAAATGGCTAGATAGTTCTGAAAAACTTCAAGAAAAAACAAGACAGATTCTAGAATCTTTGTAAGTTTATTATTTTCTCACCCTATACTTTACCTTCTTATATATATTAGCTTACTACTATTCGTAAATAATATGAATAGGTGGGATCTTTGTAGGCTTAAAGTTTGAAAATCACCTAAGTATGAAACCTATACAAAGAAAGGAAAACTGATTAATGAAGGATCTTATGTTTGCGAAGTACTTGCATTATTAATAAATATAGTAATGAGTGATTTACCCAGAAACCTTGCTGTATAAGACATATAGTAAATACTATCTTTAGTATTAACCATAAAATGTTCTTCTGTCACACTTTTTTTTCATACCTAATAATTTTTCTAAATAGGGATGAAGAGGGAAGTTCAACTAGTACTATACAAAAAGGATTTCATAAGTTTGTACGAAAGCCTGATTATATGACTATAGTACAATTGGAAAAAGATGTCAAACTTAAAATAGTATATCTTGAAACTGGTAGACCAAATTTCAGCCAAGATAAGTAACGATGAGA
This sequence comes from Funneliformis mosseae, assembly GCA_910592005.1. NCBI lineage: Eukaryota > Fungi > Glomeromycota > Glomeromycetes > Glomerales > Glomeraceae > Funneliformis > Funneliformis mosseae. The sequence goes on from CAJVPP010000772.1 coordinate 26,128, forward strand.
TCATAAAAAATTAATTTAATTTTTCAAGGATTCTATTGATACTACTAGGATTATTTCGAAGCTTAAAAGAATATTCAATCAATCGTCTAAGAGACAGGATTTGACCATATTTGCTATTGACATTACAGGTATTTTTACTTTATATACTCCCGCTTCTATATTACAAATAATAGTGATTAATCATATTATTTTTATTATCCCTTAAATTGTAGAGGTTCATAGGCAAATTTGCCTACTTATTTACTATAAATTCCCTTCTGATTTACTTTTATGAAAAATTAAAATGTTTAAAAAATTTTTTTTTTAAATTAATTTTATAAATATATATAATATTATAATAAATTTTATTTT
>CAJVPP010000773.1:0-26471 GCA_910592005.1 Funneliformis mosseae
ATTTAAATAAAAATAATATTGATTTTTCTCAGTTTTAACTTTAAATTTTGAGTTTTATGTTATCCCAAAAAGTGTTCAGAGACTTTTGGTGACCCTCTGTATAATAATTATATTATATTAATTAAAGCAATTTAATTTATTATTGTAATCTTATAACCTTATTATAATAAAATAATTTTAGTGTAACTTTATAAACTTAATTATGATAGAAATAATTAAGTATAACTTCATAATCTTACTATAACAAAACCATCTAAATATAACTTCATAATCTTTATTCACAATCTAAATATATTAATAAAACCTTTTATATTAAAATATCTAAATTGCTATCTATAATTTTTTAAACTTTTAATTTACTTTTTAAAATTAATCATTTATTTAAACTTATTATTTTAATTTTAAATCATTAATTTCTTCTTTTAATTAATCAATTTTTAAATTATATATTTAAAAACTTACAATTAATAAAAGTTTAAACTTTATATTAATTATCTGATATTTCAATAAATACTACTATTTGCATAATTATAAAAATTTTTTTAATAATTTTAAAATAATTAAATAATGATTTTTAAAGATAAATATAAAATAAATTACTATAAAAAAAAATTTAAATTTTAAAATTTATATATCTTACTATCTATAGATTTCAAAAATATAAAAATGCTATCATTAATAGATTTTAATAATATAAATACAAATAAATTAAATTTTATTTTTCTGTAAAAATTATATAATAATTTATTTTTAAATATATATTAATAATTACTAATTTTAAAAGTTTAAAAATACTATTATTAAACCATTTAATATAAGAAATTTAATATATTTTATTTTATATTTTTATAATCACTAAATATTAAAATATATTTTTTTTTCATTTTAATATGCAGTAGCTTTACATAATCTTTATTAAAAATAAAGTAAAAAAATTACAAATTATAAATGAGAAAGTATAGAAATTTTTATTAAATAAAATTAAATCAAAATCAACCTTATATCATTTCAGACTAACCTATTCTAAAATAGTTTAAATAGGCTCAACTATCTAGTATTAAGGGCTTAATTACTACTGATCCAAAAATTTGATCAATTAAAACTAAAGTAAAAGAATTTGTAAAATGCAAACAGAATGTCAAAAGAGTAGGAAATAGATTAGAAAAACCAGTAAACGTAATATTAATTTTATAATCAACGAGAGAAATATTATGAGTAATCTTAAATTGATTAAATAAAGAGTAGTGATCAAGCTAAAGGGATTTGATTTCTCATGTGTAAAATGGTAAGTTGAGGATAAGAAATCAAGAACAAGCAAATTATTATTGATTAATTGGTATAAAGTCTTGTAAAATGCTAATAACACTATCTCTTTGATAAAGTTCATAAAGTTGAATGAAAAGGTATTTGAGCTGAGATTTCAGATATCTATAGATATGATATTTGAAATGTCAAAGTGAAGATTAAGCTCATACAAATGTTAGAATAAGAATGCATTAATTTGATATAAGATAGTTGGGCATTGCCAAATGTATCCAAATATTTTGAGACTAGTTAGATATTTAAGGCAAGACTATGATATATCATACAAAGTAGAATGACATCATTTGAGTACTTTAAGTGTCGAAAGTAGTTCTAAAAGGAGTTTGACTTTAAATTTTCGAATAAAAAAGGCTTTATATAATATAAATGATGTATTTTCATTGTTATTAAAGATAAAAGTAATGCTGATCTAATCTACTTTAGTGAGGAATATTTTTGAAAGTGTGGAAGTAATTGGATGTTGTAAAAGTCTATAGATTAGAAAAAATCTTTGACAAAGTATCTTGGTAGTGTTAGAATAACATGGTTATCAAACATGAGTGTGTAATTATATCCTAGTTTAGATAGTATAATTGTTATAGTTAGACTTATTGATTTAACGAGCCTATCTACTTCATTGTTGTAATGGTCATCAGTGTATGCTTTAATTTTATGAAATGTAATCATAATATTTTTGTTATTGATTAAACAAAAGAGTAAATACCAAGTAGGATAATACGAGATTTTAAATGTGAGGTTGTAAATAAGAGCACAAGTGAGAAAGTAATTAATTTTTGAGTAGGAGGAAATAGTAGCTTGCAAATCTGTAAAAATGTCTATGTCTGCATTTACTAGCAAAACAAAAAGTGCAACTAAGACTGCTACTAATTTGACTAGTAAAGAGGAGGGTTAAGAAAGAGTAAGGAAAGTATTAAATGAATAAAGAGGTTCTGAAGGATCAACTTGTAATAAGGCAATTCCTATAAAAAATATAGAATTATTTAAATTAGAAAGAGAACTGTCAATATAAAAGGAAAGGTTAGTTGATTGTAAAAATAAGTTTACTAAATTGTTTAATTGTGTTATTACATTTAAGGTAAATATATTAAAAAAAATAACGATATTATAAAAAGAAGAGGATTCTAAATTAAAAGACAGGTCTACAAATACTTTATAATTAGAAAGAGGTATTTCAAAAATCATGTAGGGAGATAAAGGCACAAATAACCAATATTATGAGTAGGTAATGCATATAAAAAAGAATATAAAGGAAGTGCTATTTTGATAAAGCATGAATGATTTTTATTTCTCATATTAGATGGTCTGAAAGTAGTATTATCATTAATATGACAAATATTGCATATAGTAAGAACCATTTTCCATGAAGTTTCTGCTTAAAACTAAAAGTATTAGATATGAACTATATTAGATTCAATGTTAAGTACTTTGTTAATGATTACTAAGCTAGAGAGAGATATTAATCAATTGTGAATGTATTGTACTTTTTATATATACAGGTGATCTAGTCTAAATTGTATTATTATATGGATGTTAAAATTGTGATAGAATGTTTCTATTAGAATTATTATGCAATAATTTGTTTTTAAATTTGATAAACCAAGCTGGTAATATAGGAAGAATAAGTGTAGCTAAAGAATATTTAAGGTTTGATAATGTAAAAAGGGCTGATCTATTAAAAGTGGTTATCTGATCGATAAATAAAAGGTTCTTCTTTCTTAATTTGTCAGTAAACTTTTTGTATAATGTAAGACCATATACAGAGGATAGACAAAAGTATCTGCACACCCTCTATAATGTGAATTAATGCTAGTAAAGTCATATGATTGCAATAACAAATTGCGTTTACATGACACTTAAATATTTATTTATATTATAAAAATAAAAAGAATAACAATTTATTTTTATTTTAATAAATTTATCTTCCTTGAAAATCTAAAAAAAATGGTAAAAACTAAAGAATTAACTGCAATGATTTTTTAAGCGAAAAAACAATCTTCATATTTTATTTTGTTCAGCTCAAAGTCCTAATCCTAATCCAATTGAGAATCTTTAGGCTGAAGTCAAGAAAAGCATCTGAGCTTATAAAAAACCTCTATCTAATTTAATTGATATGTTAAAAAGGCTTGGTAAGAAATTCTGAAGCATACTATCGAAACCTAGTTGATAGTATACCACAACAAATTTAAGCTGTAATTGCAGCAAATGGTAGCATAACTAAATACTAGTTACTTAGTACAAAATGTAGATCTTAATCAGCTTTAAATAAAATATTAATTGACTGTTTATTGTTAATGCAAAAAAATTATAAATTTTATATTGAGTGAAAAAGTGTGCAAATACTTTTGTCCACCCTCTGTATATCTATTAGGAAAATGCATCCTCCAATAATAGCGTTATCTTTATTTGACTATTTATGATCATAATTTTGAGGGACTTTAGGTTTGATATAAAAGTAGACCACCAGTCTTTGAATTTGTAGAACAAGTTATAAGGTTATGCAGCAAATAGAGATTGTATTAACTATTTATTATTTTGAAGATATCATATACAAATCAGTACTATAATTCCTAGTAATCCTTTATCATTAATTATCTTAGTAAAGTTAACTACTTTTGTTTGCATTTAGGTAGAAAACAGATGGATTATATTATAAAATAGCAAAGAGTGAATAATGGTTGATGGAGTACTTTTGGTAATATTCATTGTTAATCAAAAGATTTTTCTATAAATGTTCATGATTCTATCACAAAATTTGTAATTGAGAAAGGTCAATTATGAATAGTATAAGATATGTGGAAGCAGAATAGAATTAAAATGATTTTGAGTTATTTGTTCATAATGTATTATTTTTTATAATCAGAGCAGTAGTGGTAATCTTATTATAAACTTGTTAATGAATAAACAAGCTATTTTATAATAATGAAATTTAAATGCTTAAGTAACGAGTTAAGGATTTAGGATCTAATAGTTTAATCCATTTTCATTATATGTAAACCTAAAATATACTGGATTAATAATAGGGATTGAAATCAGGAGGACTAATTTATCTCAGTTAACAGGATATTGTTAAGATCATAAAAGTCATCTACAATTGATAGGATTAATTCTAAGTCCTTTTTGGAACTGCTAATCCATAGTATATTATTCATATAAGCAAGTGTGAAAATATTCGTTGAAACTGCAGATGTTACTGAAGAATTAACATTAGAATGCCATTTTGCAGTGAGATCATAACTGAGTATTGTATTTTAGATGTAACATAAGAAAAGATCATAATATATACACCATAAAATTAGAGAAATAATTTTTCCTTGATTGATTTCTGAAAATACAGGGTATAGATCAGTATTACCATACACGATAAAATCTGATTAAAATGATTTAAAAATAATGAAGTTGTGAAATTCAAGAAAGCATATAGAAGTTTAAGGTGATTAAGTACATAAAAGAGCATAGCTAAGTTTATATGATTGTAAGCTTTAGACATATCCTAAAATAATATCTAGAGCTATTTGTTATTATTGGAAAGGTGATTGTATTTGATGTTATCTAAAATATGTATCAGTTCAAAGGTAAAATAAAATGGTAAACTAGTGAAGTTGTGATCTTTAAGGATATTATATTTTGACAAGATAACTAAGAGATGCTTGTTAATTAATTTAACTAATGCTTTGCATAAATACTCTAATAATATAATGGGATGAGTATTATTAAGGTTATATTCCCATAGCTTAAATTTAGGAATCAGATATATGAAAGTAAGATTCTATCGATTAAGCATACAGGATAGAGTTAGACAAGCGCAGACTAGCATCTATAAGAATTTATTTATTTTCAGACCTAAATGTTTAAGTATTTTATTGAAGACTTTGGAGAGATCAGAAACTTTGTCATTTGGTAATGATTTGAGAAGGTTATACCATTTATCTTTGCTTAGTAGTTCTATAAAATGATTATAAATTAAACTATTTATATCTATAAGAGGTTCATATTAGGATTTCTATTCATCAGTAAGTTCTACAAAATGGTAATGTGTACTAGTAGTTTATTGAAAATGTCTGTTTGTCTCTCTTTTTACTTCTTTTGCAGATATGAGAAGGTTAAGATTATTTATAGAGTTATCTAGATATCGATCAAGTACTATTATTTGACACTTTCTACTAAGAATTGAGTTAAATATTTTTGATTAGTCATTGTAGAAGTTATTACAATATCATTTCAGTGTTGCTTTAATTTGCTTGAATTTATATTTATCTTCTTTAAGTTTAATGGCTATTATATGAACTTTATTCAAATCTGTTAAGATTGACTTTACCTGAATAAGGTTATATAATGTAGGAGAGATTATGATAGGCCAGGATACTTCATATTATATGGTTAAGGAAGCCAATTTCTGATAATATATTGTTCAATTATTTGGAATCCAAAATGTGCAAAGGCTCTTTTTTTTGATGTGTTATAATTTTTGGATGTAAATTAGTTATTTGTAAATATTCTTTAATAAACAGAGTCATAGATCTTTGAAGTAGGCTAATAAGTATTGAACTAGAATGCATTTGTTAGTAGCTTTAATTATACATTCTTAGATAAGATCCCAAAAGAAGTTTAAGGCTTGCTTTAAATATAGGTTATTAGAAGTGAGGCGTGATAATTGGCAGCTATTAACAAATGTGTCCACTCGTTTAGAGAAGTTATTTCAAGATTTGTCATTCATTTGATTATATAATGTAAGACAAAAAAAACCGAAATTTTTTAAATACATATTATGCAAAAACTAATGACAATAACTAAATAAAATTTATATATATTTGAAGCTAAAAACTAGCTAATTTTATTAATATTTTTTTAGAACAGAATTCGTTTACCATTATTTTCTATAATAAGTTTACATCAGTGTTCATTAATCCTACTAACCCAATTAGGATCAATTCTGGAATATCATCCTATTCTTTGATTATATATCAGCATAAATTATCAGTATTCTTTGACATTTTTTTCTCCACATTCCTTTTAACAATACTCCAAAGGTTTTCTATCAGATTTAGGTTCAGACTATTAGAAGACCAGTCAATAACTTCAGAAAAATTTTTTCAAAGAAATTTTTTAGCATGATTGCTAGTGTGTTTCAGATTATTGTCTTGCTAAAAACGCCATTCATCTTCCAATAAGTCTTTAATCTCTAAAAGGTGACTACAGAGTATGTTTACATAAAATTTAGCATTTATTATTGAAAAATTTTGACTTTTTTACACTTCTTATATGATATCTTAGGTTATTTAATAGAATTTAATAAAATATTTTAACAAAAATATATTATATTTTCTAACATTAATCCTATTATTAGTTTTATTATTCAAAAAATACAACATAAATATTTAAATACTGATGATTATGGAAATATTAAGTTGAATACATATTTAAATAATTTTATTAAAAGTATCATCAGCAAAAAATTCTTTTATTAGTAATCATCATATTTTATTTAATTCTCAAAATGAAATTAATTTACAATTAGAAATTACAGAATTTGCAGCAACTGCAATTTATAAAATTAATGATAGATTTCCATATAGATCAATTTTATCTGCTATGAAAATAATGAATCCAATATAAAATAACCAAAAAATAAAGAGTGTTTAATTGATTTTAGTAAAAATCAATTGAGGAATTAATTGATTTTTATGAAATAATAAATAAGTCTAATTAGAGATGAGATTTAAAACTTAATTTTTAAGTTTTATAACTTAATAAGATGACTTAATAAGAGCCTTAAAAAAGATTTTCTAAAATTACATTTATTAAGTCAATTTAATTTTATATAACAAACCTTTTTTAAGACTATTAAATTTAACTAAATTAAATTTTTTTTAAAGTACCGTTCCTATTTCATGAAATTAAATTGTATTTTATATTCAATAATAATATATTATATAATACTCATAATGATATTAATATAAAAAAATTTTTCATGATTTTTTAATATTAAAATTATGTAAGAATATTAGTTTTAAGCATTTAATAACTTTAAAGCTTTTTATTTTAATTATATAAATAGTTTTATTAGACAGAATAAAATTTTTTTCTATTTATTCAAATAATAATATTTCACTTAAATATATACTAAATGAGGATAATTTTCTCGTAATATTTTGTCTAATTTTTCTAATTCAAATCTGCAAAAATCTTATATATAAAGATTTAAATTCTTCTCTTTTACAATGTTGACCTTTATTCTCATTGAATTTTTACCTTTATTATTATTATTTTTCAAAACTTTTTTTTAAAAAAAATGAATATAAATGAGATTAGCATTTAAATAAAATTTGAGACTATGTTGAAGACAAATCTAAAAAAATACTTTATATAAAACAATTATTTGTAATTATTGTAAAAAAAATGTTTTTAGCATTTCAGAACAAATAATTAATCATCTTTGTGAATGTGAAAATGCTAGCAATAATATTAAGAAAATTTTTAAGAAATTAAAAAAAATAATAAAGAAATATACAAAAAAAATAAACAACGGTCATCACTATCTATGATTAATATACTTGCAACAATATCAATGTAATTACAACAAATATAATCAGAAACAAATTTAATTCAATTATCAATAAATAATTATGCAAATAAACCATTTTTAATACATAGAAAAAAAGTAATTTATAAATAAATTAGTTATGCGTTACTTTATCAAATTACCTTTTTATTTATTGATGATCCTGAAGTTAAAAAATTATTTGTTTTATTTAATTTATATTTTAGATTATCATCTCAAAAATTGCTTAACTCAATTATAATTAAAGATTTGAATAATGATATTGGGATAGAAATTCAGAATTTTATAATAAATTCATATTTTATAATCCTTTCTAGAGATGAATGAACTAGTTAAACATATAATAGTATTGTGAATTATATTTTAGTTAATCAGAAACAACAAAGTGAATTATATAAAATAGAAAACAAAACAAATAAATAATATTTAAGTGAAATATTTATATAGATTATAAAGAAGTTAGCATAGAAATTAGAATTGAAATATGAGTTGAATTTGTTGCAGTTAATAATGAAAATTATACTAAAACTAGATGATTAATGAATTCTATATATATATATTTATTTTATTTATTGTATTTATATTTAATAAAAATCTAAATTTATATTTATTTAATTTAGAATCTTAAAATTCAGAGGTGAGTTTATACTTATCTTACAATAGTAGCATCACAAGTAATAACTATAAAAGATTATTTAAAGATATTTAATAATAAATATTTATTTATTTAAAGAAATTTAACTTATTATATTTATATTTAATTAATAGATTATGGCTATTTAAAATAAATCTTTTTTAATATCAGAAAAAGGAAAAAAAATCTACAATTATTACTATAATTGATGATTCAAATTTTTAGACACAACTTGAAATATTTCACTAATTATGTATCTATATGATTGTATAATAAAACTATTTGAATCTGATAATATGACTTTAACTCAAATAATAACTTATTGAGTTTAGTTTATTGAAATTCTTGAAAATCTTCTGTCAGCTTTATCAGAAGTAAAGACCTTTCTTTATAACAAACTAAATAATCGATGATAAAAAATTTATGATTCTGCATTTATTATTTCATAGGCTTTACATTTATCAAATGATCCTAATTATTTAATATGTGGTATAACATTAGATATATAAGAAATAGCTTATCAGTTATTTAAAAAAGTTTATTTAAATTATAATGTTAATGTATTTTTAGAAGGATGGTTAGCTTATTGAAACAGAATAGAACTTTTTAATAAACAATTTTTGAATACTAATATTTATAAATAATCTTATGAAATTTTGGTAAAGTATAGAAGAAATATATTTAGAATTAAGTGTATTTACACAACAGCTTTTTGTAATAACATCTAATACTGTAGCATCTGAAAGAATTTGATCAGTATTATCTAATATTCATACAGCAAAATGAATAGCTGAAAGATCTTTAGTAAAAATTTCATGGCATTTAAAACAAGAATAAAATGAAAAAATAATAAAATTTCAAGAAATTATAATATAAGAGGAGATTGAATTAGATAGATATAATTTTGATAATATGGAATTAAGTGATATAGCTGAAGAAATTTTAAAAAAAACAAATGATTTATTAGGTGAAATACAAGATATAACTAATGAAGCTGATAATAATAATGAAGAATTTATTGATATTTTAACAATTAGTAAAATTTTTAATATTGAGGAATCTGGTCATAACATTGATCTTTTATAAATAGATAATAATAAAATATAAATAATAATAAAATAAAATAATTTTCATTTATATGTTAATAAATAAACTTAATAATTTAATTAAGCCTAAAAAATTTAAAAATATTGAAAAAAAATTTTAAGTTTCATCTTTAAGCCTAATTATTCAACAGCAATTATTAATGCTGATGCTATTCATAATGAATGGGATAATTTTAAAGCTATAATCTTAGCAAATTATGAAAACCTTACTACTGATAATTACTTCCATTAGAGACCCGCATAAGTCCAAATTTTGAAGCCCAGCCCGGCCCAGTCTGGATTAAATTCGTGTATTAAAATGCCATCCCAGACTTAATTATAATTATTTGCGAAATATAACAAATTTAATCATTTTATTTTTATTTAAAAAATTACAAAAAAACAATATGTATTTTTTTTTTTTACAATTTTTTAACAAATTATTATTATAATAAACAAACAAAATAATTAATGAAGAGCATTTTCTAGTGTAGATTGTGAAAGAGGATTTTCTAAACAAAATTTAATTAAGAACTGATATTCGTAATAAGCTGATACATTACATATGTTAATGGCAGTTGGACTGTATAATGTAAATCTAATGGAATTTAATTTTGATAGAGCATTACAAATTTGGTATAAAAATTGTAAAAGGAAAATTAAATAAAATAAATATAATGTTTTGGTCTAAATATAAAAATAAATATAAGAACCGGAAATTTTTAAAAAAAACCGATAAATGGAAAACTTATCGGAAATTTCTGGTAAATTTGAAATTCTATTTTTAACCTGTTCCTGGACACCCTAGCTTTTTCAACATTAGACGCGGCAAATGAACGAAGAATTGAATAAAAAAGTTGAACTCACACAACCGAATATTTGAAAAAATTTTTTAATTTATTAATAAAAACACTATTATTATTATTAAAAAATATGTTTCTTTATATAATACTGTAATTAATTTCCAAAAATTTACTGAGCATACTTTTATTAACCTTAACCACTCGAAATTTCAACAAATGTATCATGCATAACCCAATGTGTACTTTAATGAGACATAATATCTATAGACAAAGTTTGCCTCGAAAACTAATTTCGAAAATGTATATTTCGCGGAATATACAGATTTATAATAACCGTGCACAACTTTCAGAACGTCCTCCACAGGTTCCTTCATATCCAAAATATGAGCGTTTTCGAACTGCTGTGCCTTTTTATCATAAACAAATATTTTGGGTTTATACTAGTGCAGTGGGAGGACTCGGAGGAATATATTATGCGAGTCATTTAGAGACAGTACCAATTACTAATAGACGACGGTTCATTGATGTCACCCCAAAGCAAGAAGAGAAATTAGCACAACAAGCATATCATGAGATTATGACGCAATATGGCAATAAAATTTTACCGTCTTGGGATAATCGAACGCGATTTGTAAGAAAAGTTGCTCAACAAATTGTAAGAGTAAGTGGAATGCAAGGTATTGTAATTAATTTGTCTGCGGTATTATTTTCTTTTTTCATTAATTATTAAAGATGTAATTAATGAATCATAATCATAGATTTGAAATGGGAATTTTATGTCATTGATTCTAAAGAAAAAAATGCTTTTGTGCTTCCTGGCGGCAAAGTTTTCGTTTTTACAGGAATTTTACCTATCGTTAAAAATGAAGATGGGCTAGCTGCAGTTTTAGGACATGAAGTATGTTAAGTATTTTTTTTTTTTTTGCTTGGATTTATTGAATAATTCCTTCAGATGAAATAACGGATTTAATACTTGTTTAAGATTGGTCATCAAGTTGCGCGTCATAGCGCTGAGAAACTTTCTTTTTTAAAAATTGTAATTTTAGCTCAGTTGTTCCTTAGTATATTTATAGATCCTGGTTTTCTTGCTCGACTCTTTATGGAGTTTGGTCTTATGTGAGTATCATTGAATATACAAATATATTGTAATACATTAATTAACTTTTTTTTCATAGGTTGCCTTTTTCGCGAAAATGCGAAATAGAAGCAGATTATATTGGACTTTTATTGATGTCTCAAGCTTGTTATGATCCTAGAGAAGCATCAAAAATTTGGGAACGAATGAGCGTTGCTCAAAAAGGTTCGCCGCCTCAGTTTTTGAGTACGCATCCGGCTCATGAATCAAGAATTCGTAAAATCAAAGAATGGATGCCAGAAGCTTTACAAAAAAGGGCAGCAAGCGATTGTGTACATGAGTATGCAGGTTTTATGGATACAACGCAACACTTTAGAAAACAATGGGTTAGATGGTAGAAAAAAAAAATCCCTAACGCGACATGATTAATATCCATTTATAATTCATCATGGAGAGATTTATATAAAAATTTAGCCGCTCGCAATACGTGAAAGAGCTGAGATTGAAATATGAGGTATCCTTAAGCTAAAAGAACTTCCGTTCTAGAATAATTCATAAGATATTTCAAAGTAGCTAAGTGATAAAGTATTTATCGTTATATCTAACATATTCAAATAATTATAAAAAGTAAAGCGAAAAAAAAAATAATAAAATTGGGTGGTTTGGTGTTTGGGATTATTGTTATGAGGGATTTTTTTTTTTTTTTTTTTTTTTGAATTCTTGGGGGTTTCATATTAGACGGACACGTAAGAAAATTCTTTTTTTTTTGGAATTCTTGGGGGGTTTCATATTATGAGGGGACGGAAACACGTGACAGTTCTTTTTAAAAAAAAAGAGGACGAAAAGTTAAGCCTTATGAAATTGTATTTTTTTTATATGGAAATGTCAGATTTTTCTTAATCATATGAAAGGAAATGACATTGCCTATCCCACGTGATTTCTGGTCGGCATTACAGCATTAAGAAATTATCTGTGACAAAATAATAGATTTCACATATCGAAAAAATTCTGTCCCCATAATACTTGGTAAAAAATGAAAAGTGTAGTGGGGACAAAAGTCACGTTGGATGAAAAATTTGTGGTACTGGATTTACAAACTGACATTTGAAAGGTATTTGTAATTCTTTAGTGGTTTCAAATCTTTGCATCGTTTGTTAAGCCTGTTAGATTTATTAAGTTAAATTATGTATGTTATAATGAATTGGTCAAATCGATAATATAAAAGCCACAAATAACACACTCTATTATTATTAAATAATCATTCAAAAAGTATAATAAACTACATAATCTAAGTGCAAAGACTCAATAATAAAATATATCATGAAATTAATTATGTTCGAACAACATCGGGTTCAATGTCAACACCACGTTTAATTTTACCCCATCCGATTAATCTAAGGAAAAGATATTAACAATATTAGAGAAGTGCATATAATTGCCGGTCCGAAAAACAAGCTGTTTTGTTGTAAAGTACCTCCAATGTTTGTCAATTCTTCGGGATAAAGCAATCTTCTCGTCAATTTCAGTACAAGCAGGACTAGTCAATATAATTTTGGCTAAATCTGCTTTAACTGACATGACTCGTCCACCTGTAGATGTTGATCCTATGTTTACCATAAGAACCTCATTCTTAGTCAATTTTGAAACCTACATAAAAATAACATGATAATAAATCTATTTCATAGGGCAAAAGATATTAAATCGCGATTCGGTGTTAAAAAAAATTTTTGTAGAAAACAATCTCCTTTTCTGATGGACTTCTGAAAGAAGTAGAAATTACAATACATTTTCCTCTCGTCCTTAGTTAATCAAACTTTTTTTTTTTACATACTTGATGTACATACCACGCTAGATAGCGACCCGAAGATGACTATATTACGACTAACTCCACGTTTCGCATTAATACTTAACATACCTTAGTCTGCTTCTTATCATCCGTTTTAACCCCTAATAATCTTCTAAGTAAAAAGTAATTAATTTCGAGTTCTGTATAAATCTTGGGTAATTTGCCAACAGCACCAAGAACTTGACCAACAAGACGATCAGCACGACAGAGCGTTGGATCAATCTTGGTACCAACACCTATTACATTAATATATGATAGAATTGTCAATTTTTAACACCGAATATAATAATATTATTGATATAAATACAAACCAATCAAGCCACCGGGAACAGCAAACTTCAAATCATTATGTTCAGCAAATAATGAAACTATACGTGAAAAGATTGGACGACAATGAATTTGACCATCATTATCTTTGGTAAGGATTCCAGGTCGGACTTCTATTTCGTCACCAACCTGAATATATATTTATGCATAAATATTATATAATTAATTCCCCTAATTAAATTAAATTGAAAAAATTCCCGTTTAACTCAGTTACCTTTAAAACACCACGTAAAATCGAACCACCAGCTACACCACCTTTAAGCTCGTCAACTTCAGCACCAGGCTTATTAACATCAAACGATCGAATTACAATCAATCGAGGATCCGATGTGAAGTCACGAACTGGAATAGGAATCTTTTTAACAATGTATTCATTGATAGCATCAATGTTATATTTCAACTGTGCTGATATAGGTACGATAGGGGCACCATCAGCAACAGTTCCTATAATAATACAAGAGAATATGTTCTAGCATACAATTTAAAAATCCAAGATTTTGAATAAAATAATAAATTTAGATACCTTTAACAAAGTCCAAAATACTTCTATAATGTTCTTCGCAAGCAGTATCTTTACATAGATCGACTTTGTTTTGTAGAATTATAATATGTTTCAATTTCATAATTTCAATGGCAGCCAAGTGCTCACTAGTTTGAGGCTGTGGGCAAGATTCATTACCGGCAATCAGTAAAAGCGCGGCATCCATAACTGCCGCACCGTTTAACATAGTAGCCATAAGAATGTCATGACCGGGACAATCTACAAATGAAACGTGTCTTAATTGAATTGATTCAATTTTATTTGAATTAATAGGAGAAAAATTAATTAGAAAAAAAAAAAAAATAAATAACAGAAACGGTTGATTCCATAAATAATAAGAACATAGTACCTTAATAATTTCATCTTACCACCACATCCAGGTCTCTCACAAAGAGGATTCTCTTCCTTATCGCTACGATAAGATTTATAACATCCCGGACGGGGACAATCTTCCTTTTCACATTTGTACACCTACAATGATCATTATCATTTTAATTGATGAATATGATTCTTATTAATTCTTGAATGAACATCTATTTACCTTAGCATTAGCATAACCCAATTTAATAGTAATATTACGTTCAAGCTCATTTTTGAATCGGACGGTCTTTTTCAATAGAATCACATTAGCATTCGAAATAACTATTTAGACATATTGGTTTAAGTCAATCTAACCTGAACGCCAGAAATCGCTTTCACTACAGTCGATTTACCGTGTGCTACGTGACCAATTGTACCTGTGTAGAAAATAAATGCTTATATATAAGTAAAAGAAATATGAAAATATAACAAACTTAAAGAAATCAAAAGAAAAAGCATACCAATATTGATAGTAGCTTGCCTTGATATAACCTCTGGTGAAAGAGGATTCAATGTGGAAGGATCAACATTAAGATTTTCTTCTGCTTTTTCTTCGGTCATGTTGACACGGTAAAGTATCTTTTATAAATCGATCAAGGATTACATTTTCGAATTTATTAGATCCATCATCAAGATTATTCATTATGACCCACATTTGGTGTAACAGCGTACCAAACGTATATAAAAATATTAACGAATACGCGTCAATATGATTCGGGCTCCGATTCATCAAGGTTTTCTTATTCTGCTACATTTACCTAACTACTTGTTTCTAAGTTGCAACTTTTTTAAAGAGATCTTATATTTTATTAGTATTATATCTATTGACAAAGCAATGCAATTCCTGTTAAAAATAATTAAATAATTGAAATTCAGGTAAATTAGCTCATCTTCTATAGCGTCTAAGGTCTAAATGGTAACGATTATGAAAAATTTATAATTTTAACAACAAAACAGTTGTGCTACTCGTTATATGATATCTGATGTATCAATATCCCACCTAATGCTGTTAGAAAATTGTATATCATAACAAAGGATCATTATGAAATGATTTATTAATATTATTAGTTGAGAGATATAATGTTAAGTATTCAGGATTTAAGAAAAATCCTCGTGTAGAATCATTCCACTTCTTGAACACATTTACATACAATGTTTACCTCTCGAACAAAAATAGTTTCGCTGTTTAAAAAGAAATGTTCTGCAGCAAATAACTTTCAGACATACAGCATTTCAGAATTTATTTGGTTTGGTTCGTCACACATTGTCGAATAGAAGAAACAATGAAGAAGCGAATTGGTAATAACCACTTGACTTTCCAAAATATATTTGCGTATATGAATTCATGGAGTTTCAATTCATACTCAAAGTTTGCAGTATTTTTCACTCAAACGGAATATATTCTTTCCAGATTCTGATGAGATTGTCCTGTATTTAGTCAAAACTGGAATTCTAATTATGATTATTTACAGTTTGCAACATTATGAGAGTGGCGATCGTGCTGAAACTTACTTCGTAGATTTTATTGGGAAGATTTTCAGGGTAATGTGCGAACAAAGTGGACGAGCCTTGGAATCGATGGAAACCTTATGGAAATTGTAACATGTGTGTTAGAGTGTAAATATTTATCATGTGATATTGATGCAGTTTTGGATGCGAGGATTTATCTCTTAAATTGTAGGAGTTATATAGTATTAATTATATAATAAAAATCTAAGTTACTTATAAGCTTCATTAACCTTCATAATCCTTATAATATAATATTATAAAATTTATTATAAAGAATAACTATATTTATTTAAATTTTTATAATTTATTAAGAAATTTTATGGCATTTATTAGTAATAAAATGATTCAATAAGTTCACAAACATATGATTTTTAAAAATTATTATAATAAAATTTAATAAAGTTGATAATATATATATATTAAAATATACTTTTTATATAAGAAAGTTTACATATATAATGTAATTATTAAGAGGAAGAGGGAAGGTCTTAAAAATCTCATCTCTAGAATTAGCCAATCAGAATAAAGATATAATACATATGATGATCTATATAAAAATATATTTGCTCTGCAATTTACTTGTAATTTTCATGATTTTTAATTTACGTATTACGCAACTTTGAGTTTAGAATTTTATTATTAAATAAAATATAAATTATATGCAACTGGTATTTATTTTCTGCAAATAGCATGTATATTTTTTACGTATAACATACTAAGCATTTGACTTGAATTTTATATATTGTATAGAACTTAATAAAACTTTAATTTAAAAAATGATTAGAAATAATTAAAAATTATAATAATAATATTAATATATTAAATATTATTATTTACTTTATTGATTAATTTAAATATAATTATTTAATAGTAATAATAGTTTTAATAGCAATGATAGTAATAATGATAATAGTGATAATAGTAATTGCAGTAATTATGATAATTATAATAGTTATAATAGCTATAGTTATTATATTATACTTATTACTATTAATAAGTAACTAATTATATATTAAAATTGCTTATTTAAACTCATTTTAGATTTAGCAAAATGTTTAAACTTTAGTTTTACTAATTTTTTTACTAATATTTTAATATAATTTCACATTTTTATAAGCTTTAATATTATTTTTTCCTAAATTTTATGAATTTTTTTAATATATTTTTACTAAATTTTATCTTTTATCATTTAGATAATTTATAAATCTTTCAGATTTTGTTAAGTAATCTTATTATATAATATTTATTTTAGATCAATCAACAATTACAATTAATGATATTTTTAACTATACATTATAATAAAAGACTTTGAAATTATTTTAAAAGAATTAAATAGAATAAGAAAAATTATCATTTTAAGGATTAATATTAAAATATAAAACTGTAAAGATAAATTTCAAAATTCTTAAAAAATTTCTTATTATACTTATTATATAATATCTTTAAAATCTGATTTTCTTATATAAAAAAAGCAATTAAATAATTAATTAAAAAGGATCATAAATGTATTTTTTTACTTTAATTTATGAATTAAATTTTATTGAAAGATATTAAAGAACTTATAAGAAATATATATAAGAAAATTGTGATTATTCATAAAAAGAATTATAAAAGGTTATACTAAATTGTTTTAAATAATACCTTTTATTATAATTAGAAAATTTACAAGAAAATATTAATATTATATGAATTCTTATAAAAAGTTATTAGTGAAAATTAGTAGAATATATTATTAAGAAATACAAGTCATATAAAAGAATTTCAGATAATATTTTAAAAAAAGAAAATAAATTTAAATAAATTTCTTTTGTTTAACAATTACTTTTTAACTAATAAAAATCAATTTATTTAATTAAATTATGTGAAAATCTGCAAAAATAATTTTTAAGTATAGATGTTATATATTATACTATTTTTATCTTTTAATCTTTTATTATTCTTATCTTTTGATTTACTATTACTATTATTGACTTTTAATTTAGTACTTATATTTATTTTTTTAATTATTTAATTTTTATATTTTATTGAAATTAAAAATTAAATACTTAAATAATTAGCTAATTATTAAAATTAATAATATTTACCTATCTTATTAAATTTTCTTCAGATACTTTATAATCATTGATAGCTTTATTCATTTATTGATTATAAAATATTAAATCTTTAATTTTTAAATAAGATAATAAGTATAAAATCATAGAGTGAAAAAGTTTTAATTGAATATAAATTTTACTTAATATAAAGTTTACAAGTATATTTATATTTCTGATTAAATTAAGATATAAGTTATTAAGTCATCATTAGCGTCGATCGTGTCGATCGTGTCGATCGTATCACCTTGTTTTTTATATAAATAAAATAAAATCTCAACTATTTATGTACATAATTAAAGATATGTTGAGGAAAAGATATTGGGAAAATGATCATGGTACGTTGATTAATTTTATACGTGAATAAAATCAAACATGTATCGAAGTAATTTTTTTTTTTTTTTTTTTTTTTCAGAATTGATACCGCCAGTTAGGATTTCTGATGAAACTGATATATGGAAAAGGATTCGATATAGTGAAGAAAGCAATGAAGGTATTTTCCGAAATTCCTTTCTTACATGTGCCAAAAGTTTTTTTTTAATAGATATCGATTTTTTTTTTTAATTTTAAATATTTAATGTACATAAGAAACGCTTTATTCAAACGTTATGGAATATGTGATGACCAATTATGTACATTCGACTTATCGAATTATAATCGATACATTGCTTGAAATAAAATGTTGTGCCCGATGCATATTCAGATTTTTAGGAGTTCGGGATCATAAATGTTATGCAACATCCGAAGAAGTAAAATATCATTTGAATCTAGTTTGTTTTTCTCCCTTTGTTCTTTTCTCTGATTCATATATAAATCTATTTTTAGGTATTACTTAAACTTTTAAATCGAATTAGATTAAATGAAGACATGGTTTCTTCGGATTATCAAGGAGAGGAACATCCATCAATAAACATTCTTTTATGCAAAACACGAGAAAAACCTATTTGTATAGCATGTTTTGATTTACTTTATCAAGCTGACACGATTGAATGTTTATGGCCGATAATTGAGGGATTTAATTCACATAATTTTCAAGTTAAAACTTTTAACTTGTCGGTTTCGTTACCCTCTGGTATTATTATTAATAATCATTCCATCAAAGTATATATTAGACAAAAATGCGGGTATGTAATTACAATACTTGAAGTTTTCAAAGTATCAAACATCTCTCTAAAAAGATATCTTAATTTATATTAGAGAAAAAAATTTAAGTGTTGATCTTAGTAACGTGTTAGAATTAAAAGATCCTTTTAAACATTTGCTAGGATGGTCCATTGAGAAAGAATTGGGATTAAAATATCATTATCAAAGCCCTTTCAACATTTCTATAGAATATTATCATGAAG
Organism: Funneliformis mosseae; assembly: GCA_910592005.1. NCBI lineage: Eukaryota > Fungi > Glomeromycota > Glomeromycetes > Glomerales > Glomeraceae > Funneliformis > Funneliformis mosseae. The sequence goes on from CAJVPP010000773.1 coordinate 19,499, forward strand.
AAACACAACAAAATCATTTAATACTTACTCGCATACCTTTATCTGGATTTAAATTAAAAAAAGTTAGAGTTAAACGTAAAGTTATGTGGACAGGACATTCAAGACAGAATATCATCGCGGCTTTAGAGAAAGCCCCAGATTCTGATTTCATAAGGTAAGTTTTACATGAGACGAGAAAAATTATTATTATTTTTTTTTTTTTTTAAAAAAAAAAAGGTTTTGATCTTTTTATTTAAGCATTGGAAATTGTCCACCATTGGAAGTTAAAGAAAGATGGAAAAATCATCCACCGATATTAGAGCATTCAGCTATATACGTTGGAGGTAATTATATTAAATTATCGAGAAATGTAAGTCAATCACCTTGGATTATTAATGGGGAGAGGTTAGCTGAGACTTCTGTATCTGAATGTATTGGCGAAATTTTAAGGGAAAAGTTTAAATGTGATGGTAATTTATCGTGCCCTTCTTTTATCTTACTTTTGTTAAAGCTTGCATTTAATTGTATTATAATAATTTTATGTAGATTATAATTTTGTAGCAGCTGGTAGAGAAGATTCTAATGTTAGAATGTTAGGTAATGGTAGACCATTTTATTTTGAAATAATGAATCCAAGAAGACCTTTTCTTTCCCAGCAAGAATTAGATGTAGCACAACAGGAAATTAATGACACCAAGAAAGATTTGATTCAAATAAATCAATTGACAATGATTACCGAGTAAGTTTTAATGGTGTTTTTTTTTGAAAAAGTATTTGAGATATTTATTCATTTCTTTATAAATAAATACAAAGAAAAGATCTATCTATAATCAAGGAAGGAGAAGAAACCAAGAGAAAAACCTATAGGTATGATAAAAAGAAAGTAATTTAAGAATACTTTTATTGATATTTAATCGTTATGCTTTTTTTTAATGAATAGTGCTCTTGTATGGATTTCAAAGATTGTCACTCCCGACATCATTGATAAACTTAACCAATATCAAGATAAGGTATTCACAATAGAGCAACAAACTCCTATTAGAGTTCTTCAAAGGTACTCATTATAAAACTTTTTTTTTTTGGTTAATAACTTTCAAACAAATTAAACAAATTAAGTGAAAATTTTAAACTTTAGACGTGCACAAATGGTTCGATCAAAAATAATTTATTCGATGAAGGCAGAACCACTGGAAAATCATTTTTTAACTTTACAGCTTCGAACGGAAGCTGGGACGTATCCTCTTTAGCTTCCAAGATATTTTATTTTGTTTGTATATTTTCACATTTAATTCCTTAACTAATATTCAGATATATTAAAGAATTTATTCATGGGGATTTAGGTAGGACCAAACCAAATTTAGGAGATTTACTAGACTGTTATGCCGATATTATGGCTTTAGATGTGTTAGAAGTTGATTTAGAATGGCCTCCAAAATAAGATTCATGTGACATTATGCCGATCTTCCAAAATTATATAAATTAAATCCGTCCGCTTCCTAAATTTTCTCTTGCTTAAATTCCATTAGCAAATACCTTTTTAAATGGTAAAAAATTACCTTCGTTATTTTTCCATTTTTTAGCATTTTCATCATCAAAGATAGCAAAAGAAATATTTTTATATGTTTTAGGTAAATTTTCTTTATCTCCAAAGTATTCTTTACTAATGATTTCATAAAATAATCGAGCCATTGTTGAAGGTGGATTTGAAAATGCCCCACATCCAAATGCACTTAATACAATCGCATCATGACCTATATAAATAACATTGTTAATAAAAAAAAAATTTTTAGAAATTAACTCAATTCTTACCGTTATCTAATCCGATGTTTAAAATCGTGCGAATTTTTCTTCGAGTTGTTTCTTTGTCTTGTTCATTCAAGGTATATTCATCATTCTCAATTTCAAGTTTAGGATCACATATGGCAGCAACAGCCTACAAAAAATCAAAACAGAAAAATATATCAATTCTGGTTTCGAATTTTAACAACCTTACATCTAAAAGGAATATATATTTACCACAAAAGACATTTTTTCGGGGTTTTCCAAGAATTCATAATTTTCTTGTTCACTGGCTCTAATAACGGTAGAATTAGGACAATAAATACCACCATATAAAGGAATAGGATACCATTCATGTTTTTTTTGTTCATGATATTGAAATAGATTTGTTCTGCGAAATAAATTTTCTTCCTGGGCAGCGGCACCATAGAGGTAACCACCACCAGGAACTTCAGCATTTGCCATATTTAATACAATAGAGTCGTATCCTTCACGTTTTAATTTGAGTGCATGATTTAAACAATCATCATTTACTACTTGAACGATTGGGTGCGGTTGTTTCTCGGCGATATGAGGACGAGGGATAGAAGTACCGTCTTTGTAGGATTTTGATTTGGAGATTTCCGACGAAAGCGAATCAACATTTAATCGGATTTGTTTGTTTGTACCTCTATGAGTATAATTAAGTACATTTTGAAATATTTCTATAGTACTAAGCTGAACTTCCATTCTATTTAAAGCCATTTTTTTTTTTTTTTTAGAAAAATCCGCCAAATTAAAAGTAATTTTTTTTAAATAAAATGATTTGTGACCGGATTTTTTGTTCCAAAAAAAAACAATCAGGATATTTTTCATTAAGTCAAGGATCATCAATTTTTTAAAAGTCAAATTTCACATGCTAAGCAAATTTAATTTAAAGAAAATTTTTAAGAGATTGATTTCATCGCAACACTCTCTATTGTCGTAAAAAAATAAAAAATAAAAATGACATCGTTTAGAGATATCATTAATTCACCAAAAGAACAAGAAGCCGAAAAACAACTTTATGTGGAATTTAAAAATTCTACGAATAATCAAGTTTATGATTATGTGTTTAGAAAAATCATCCTGTCATTAAAACGTGGGATCACAATTGCTACGAGTCCATACGATTTTTTTTCGTTTAATAGTAGGGAGTTAATGCTTTCTTATTTAAAATCAACATTAAATTCAATGTTTGACTCTGTCTCAGCTGCTGGGACAGACACTTATGAATTTAATATGTTGGAAATTGGATCCGGTTCCGGTGAACCAATCGATTGGTTTTTCGCCAAAGAATTCTCACATCGGAAAGAACTACAGAAAATAGATTATAAGGTCAACATAATTGAACCAAACTCTCGGTTTATTAAATTATATAAAGAAAGAATTAATAAATATCAGTATTTAATTAAATTGGGAATGGCTTATAATGGAAAGGTTCAAGACTATTACGATGAAAATTTGTCCGATGAAGAAAGGTCTCAATTACCTTCCCTCCCTAAAGACAGTTTGGATTTCATTGATTGTATGCACATGATTTACCATTTGCAAGTATCAATTTTTAATTAAACAATTAAAAATTTAAAAATTAAAAAAAAAGAAAACTAACGAATAATGAAATTTAGGACGGATATTGCTGCGCCACGGGTCGACCCTTACAATGATATAAAGAATCTCGTTAAATTTCTTTATGGGTTATTAAAACCGGGAGGAGCAATTTTTATGGTTTTTATTGATTCATCTGAATCATTTCTAAAAATTAATTCCTCATTTCATAAAGAAGTTCTTAAAAATACGGAAATTTCTTCAAGAATGTCTCAGACAGTGAAAGCACGTCATGAACTTCTCTATGAAAAACAAATTCTTCCTACCTTACAAGAAAGCGAAGATTCGAATAGTTCCTCATCAACGAGTCACAGGACTCGACCTAAAGTTGAAAGTTATAAAATGAATACAACGTATTTTGCTAAAACCTTGGCAGACATGGCTGCATTGGGATCTGCTAGTGAATTATTAACATGTAATGAAGAACCATTTGATATTAGAATTTTGGAATTCGTTTTAGATAAACTTAAAAGTACTGCGTTACAAGATAGCGATGATGCTGTTAAAGAAATTAATTTATGCAGAAGCAAAAGAGATGAAGAAGATGTTTGGATGGTTGAACATCCTCAAATTATATGTATAATTCATAAAGAAGTCATTTAAGTATTTCAAATGTGCGCGCGACAAGAATTTTTTTTTTTTTATGTTTTGTTGACACGTATATAATATATTAGTTAATCCTTTCTTTCTTTACAATAAATATATCTTTTATCATAAGGTCATAAATCGATATATATATTTTAATACCTTGTTGAATTTTAAAGTTATAACAAATTTTTAATTTTTAAATTTTATAAAAATGTTCAAATGAAGAAAAAAAAAATTCCTTTGTGAGATCTATTTTGGTAATGGGTTTCAAACAGTTTTTTTAAAATAAAAATAAGAACTAATTTCATTAACTTAAAAATAAAACCGTAAAGACGTGTTTTTTTTAAGAAATAAAATTTCATTTCATTTCATTTCATATTAAAGGAAATAATGTTTTGCGTACATCTTTCAATAACAAAATAAAAAAAAAAATACAATAAACGTCGTTACTTCCGAATATTGTTTGCGTTAAACGTACCTGCAAAAGAAATAAAGAAAGGAAAAAAAAAAATGTAAATTGTAGTAGTTATATTTTTTGCTCACATAAAAAGCTGAGTATAACTGACCCAATTCATTTAAAAGTCGAAAAATTTCAATCTAACCAAGTTCACCTGGAAAATCAATAATATTGCTATCATTTCCTTTTCCTTGTTGAAGACCATTTCTTGATATATTTTTTAACAAGAATTCGTTCCCAAAGAGTTTGTGGAGGTCTTTGAACTGACGAAGATCCTCGTTGTATCCCTTTAGATAATCTAGTTGGTCTTTATCTTGGTTTATTAAATAAATGATGCCAAAACATATATCGATCTTCCAATCGTCGTCATCATTTGTAAAACGTTCATCGTCCAAGGTGACTGGCATAATTAGAGAATTTAAACTACCCATAACTTCAAAAATCCTATCGGGATTATCAAATCCGTAACAAAATCATTACAAAGACGTGAATTGAAACGAGAGATTAAACTTGAAAGTTTAATAAGTTATCTAAATGGTAAGTAAATCTATACGAAATTCATTAAAAGATAAAATTATATCAAAATAGTAAAGCTATATTAAATTCTTGGTAAAAAAAGATAGTGAAATTAAAAGTTTAAATATTTTATAAAATTTAAAATAGATTTAGACAAAATTTTTTTTTTACAAGTTATATTTATTAGTTTATTAACAATTAATCTAGTATGATAATATGATAAGAATTATTTTAAAGATATTTATTAATAAAAAATATGATAATAAATAAGAGGAATAAAAGAAAATTATAAGAAATAAAAAAATAAAGAAAAACTTATTAGTATAGAAAAATATATGACCAATTATCTAAATTACTAAAAATTTTAAAACTTTAAGTTTTTATATGTTTATTTATATAAAATAATTTATAAATTACTAGATATTAATAATATTAAATATATCAAATTTGTTAGTTATTAAATCTTTTTAATTTATATTTTGTAATTTTATTTATAAATTTAAAATTATTTTTAATAATTATTAATAATTTTTTATTTATTAAAAAATAGATCAATATTAATAATAAGAAATAATATAAAATTAAAAAATTTTAATAAATAAATTTGATAAGAAACTTTTAAAAACTTTTTTTTAAATCAAATATATTTTTATATTTAAATTAATAAAAGAAGTTATATTATTATATTTTATTAAGATTGTATTATAATTTTTTAAATTAGATAATTTAATATTATATATCTTATATTTAAAATTTGTAATTTTAAAACTTGTAGTTTAAAATTTTTTAGATTTATTTTTTAATTATATATGAATTAAATTTATAGTATTCAGAATACTATCAGAAATTACCTAATATGATGTTACTATAAGTACTTACTCTTTTCCTTCAGATAAGATATATTGTAAAATTACATAATATAATTTTTATATATCAATAATATAATGATTAAAAAAACTGATATAATTTATTATAGTTTATATAATAATAGATAAAAAAATTTATTCTAGTTTATATAGTGATAAATGAAAATTAATTGTATAGTATAAAGGCTAAATCTAAATTTAAAAGAAGATTTATTAAAAAAAGAAAAAAGTTAATATTACATGATAATCTTTTCCAAAAAATAACTGCAATTTATTTAAAATTCACAAAATTTTAACATATTTATTCACATTTAATACTTTATGCTTATAAAGTTTATTTAATAAATATATTGATATTTTATTTTAAATATTAAAAAATAAATTATCAAACATTTTTTTTAATCTTAAATTTAATAAAAGCCAATATATAATTCACTAACTAATAAATATCAGAAGTTTACAAATGCCTATATGTATAGTGTTATGATAAAATAAGTAATTATACTTCTAACTATGCTATTATTTGTCAAGAGACTATAAATAAGTAGAATAAAATAAAAAAAAAGAATATTGATAATATTGATAATATAATTCAAAACTATAAGATCACATCACTTAATTTATATGATATATAATCAATAATATATAAATATTTTATACTTTCAAAAAGAATTGAATCCTTCTCCTTCCTCTTCTATTATAGATCTTTTGTCAAAAATTTCTACCAATGCTTTAACTCAAAAATAGCTAACACATGCAATCCAAATAACTAAAAAAAATCACAAATTTAAGCAGATTTATAATATTATTAGTGATTTTCAGATTCACAATCATAAGTATTATAAAAATAGAAAGCTTATAAGATGAAGTTAAATCTAATAAAAATAGAATTAACAAATTAAAAAAAATATCAAATATGCTTAAAATTGTAAAGAAAAAAATTGAAATAACTTATTGAAAATAAAGAGATTATTTGCTATAATAAATCTAAAAAATAATTACTGTATTCTTCCGATTTTAAGCACCACCCTGACTTTGGGTGAAAAAGTCCAAAAAATAAAAATAAGCACCACCCACATTTAAATAAAAAAATATATAACATTTAAAAATTCAAAATTAAAATTTTATTAAAATCATTCTAAAAAAAACTTTCTATTCATCT
>CAJVPP010000774.1:0-26468 GCA_910592005.1 Funneliformis mosseae
AAATATTATTTTACTATAAATTATTTTATTTAAATATACAGTATAATAAATATAAATTCTATTGTTAAGAAAAAAAATATAATTTTTTAAGTTTTTATTAAATTTTTTTCTATCTAAAATATAAATTATAAATATTTTAAAAAAATTTAAATATTTAAAATATTTAAATTTTAATTATAATAAAATATATTTATTTATTAACATAAGTAAATAATTTATAAATTTACATACATGTATTATTGTTATATTAATAATTAAATAAAATATCAGTATATCAAAAAATGAAGTTACATAGATCATATAGTATAATGATTAATTTTGAAAATATTACAAATTCTGTAAATATTAAAAATATAAAGGATTTATAAAATTTTTCTAATAAGAATTTTGAATTTGATTTGACAGGTTAGGTAATCTAACAAATTAATTCAAAAGTTCAGATCAGATCAAATCAGATAAGATATCTAACCTGATCTGATCTAAATTTTTTAATTAAAAAATTCAAAATTTAATAACTCTATTAATATTGATTTATTTAAGATAAAATAATTACAGTCAACTCTTGTTATAGCGAACTCTTGATATAACGAATTTTTTGAACAAATATAATAAAAATACTCTTGTTATAGCGAATTGGCCAATCAAATCTCTTAAAATCTTCACTATAGCCTTATAGCGAAGTTGAGGTCTAGGACATAGAGTTTGTTATAACAAGAGTTAACTGTACCATTTAAATTCTTTCTGATAGATCCTAATCATAGTATTAATTTATTACATGCAAACTATATATGTAAATAGATTATAAATTTATAAAATATAAATGACTCTTAAAGCTATCTATGTGGTGATGATAACTTTCAAAGTATAAATCTTATAAAGTTATTTTATCTTAAGTATTTTTAATAATAGATAAAAGTTATAATTAGTGAATTTACTAAAATCATTATAAAAAATAGAACCTATAATACAATAGTATTAGCCTGTAATAGGCAAATGCTGTATTGTTCACTTGGATTTAGCTTTAAAGTAATATCTAATAGAAAATATATAGAACAATAATATATTTTAGTTGGTTGATATTACATTATCTTTAACTATTATATATTTAAGACTTATGTTAAAAGGAAATGTTAGATTCAATTTTCAAGTTGTTTAACATTATGATAAACTTGATCATTCTTTGAATCTGAAATAGAATATCTTGCTTGATTTCTTTATCTAGTAATATAATTGAATACTTAATAATATTTGAGTATTACTATTAGATTTATGAAGGTTAGTAGGTAAAAATTGATCTAAGTTATAATATATATTAAGCTGATTATTAATATACTGATAGGGAGTGATAAGCTGACAAAATACTATAAAATAAAATTCAATTTAAGATTTTTATAGTTAAATAGCTAAATCTATAATTAAATCACAATATTAAAAAAATCTATTTAAATCTTTTTTAAACTACCATTTAATTTTTTTAAAAAAAACTCTTTCCTAAAATTTCAAAAACATATAATTTTTCAAAAACAAAAATTTTTACTTTATTTTATTATACTTTTACAATATGATTTTTAATATTTTTAAAAATATTTTCACTTAAAATATTTAATCCTTTTAAAAATTAAAAGCATTTATCATCTTAAACTAGAAAAATGTGACTTTGTTATTGTAGAATTTCTCTTATACAAAACATCAGAAGTTTTTTAGTTTATTTAAAAACTTAATAAAGAATAAATTAAAATCTTTTCTTTAAAAAAAACTGTTTAAGAAAATTTTTAAATAAAAATTTTATTAAAAATCTTACACAAACTTATACTTATAATATATATAAAGTAAAAATTAGTGATTATGAATCAAATATCACACAAGAAATAATTTTTAATATTCTAAAAGCTACCTTTTCTATACATGAAAATGATAAATATTTTTTTGATAACAGATGATGAAAATTTATAGACATATTAGATGACAATGATGTGTTAATAGATAATGATAATATAAGACATAATACTCTTCTTTTCTTACTCTCTTTTTCTAAAAACTCACAGCTTTTATCATTCTAAAAAAATAAATAAAATGATGCATCTGAAAATAATAAATATATAAAATTTATAAAGAAAATAAATAATAAAGATAATGTATTAATCTTTTTTAAAAATATGTCAAAAAATACTACAAATATTAATAAAGCCTATAAATAAAATTTTTATATATCTATTATATAAATAAATAATAGTAATACAACTATATTAACAAAAATAATATTTAGTTTATTAAGTAAAAATTTTATTTGATAGTTTCTCTTTTTTATTATAAAATTTATATATTATTCTAATTATTAAACATATAAATAGATAATATAATCTAATTTATCTAAATTAAAAATATTAAATAATCTTTATTTGATTCTTATGATATAAGAAATTATTATTTTTAAAGAAATTTAACTTCATCAAAAAATGTTTTAAATATTTTAATTTGTAAAAAATAAAAATAAAATTTAGAATTAATAATTTTGATAAGATTGCTAAGTATACAACTAATCTTAGGAATCTGATTCTAAATTTTGAAATTTAAAATTTTAAGAAATTTTAAAATTCTAAGAGAATTTATATTTATTTATTTTATTAAGTAACTCATTAAATATTTAATAGATAAATTTAATAATAAATTTATAAAAATAATTTTTTATAACTTTCTTGAGACTTTTAAAGCTGATTAAATTTAGTATTACCATAGAATATAGAATATTGATAGAATATAGATCAGATAAATTAAACATTTGAAATATAAATATGAGAAAAATTAAGACATATAGCAATATCTAGAATAGCAAATCTTTATAATATCAATAATGTATATTACTACTTAATACTGCTTAATATTCCTATTTGAAATAAATTTATTAAAAAGAATAATATAATTTAATTTTTTTAATAATTAAAAAAAAAAATTTATAATATATATAGTATATTAGATTTTATATTTCTATAAAGTTCTTCAATAAAATAAAAATAATATTTTTGAAAAATTTTTTAAATAATATATAAATATTAAAATATAATTATTATATTTTTTTTTCAAAAAAAAAATGAATTTAACTTTAAAATTTTATTAGATTTTTTTTTATTTTAAAATAATATATCTTAAAAATAATTTTAGACTATTTATAATAATTTAATAATTTGATTTGAAATATAAATAGTTAGACTCCTGAAATAATATCTAATTAAAATAAGATTATTATTTAAAAATATCTAGTTTTTTTTCTCTTTAAATATAATAAAAATTATTTTTTAATAATAAGTTTAAAATTTTATTAAATATTATTAAATTAGTATGATTATTAATTAATAATGTAAAGAATTATTATGATATTAAATTTAAAATATTTATTGATTTTATTTACTAAATTGAATTTATTTTAATTTAAATAAATGTATTAATTAAAAATTTTTTATTTTTTAATTTAAAAAAAGATTAAATAGTATTTTTTTATTTAAAAAATTTTATTTATAAATTAATTTAAATTTTATACTTTTAAAAAATAAATTTTTATAATTAAGTTTATAATTTAATATTAGTTTTAGTTTTCTTTATTATATTGATAATTGATTTTGATTATATTTATTGATATTATTATTAATTATATAAGAAAGTTTGTTAAAAATTCTAAAATAATTAATAATTTTGATAAGATATTTTGATTTAGAGATTATATATTTAATATAAAAAATTACTTTTAATATTAAACATAAAATTATAATATAACAACTAAACTTACTGTATATTATAGTTTTAAAGTCATTTTGGTTACTTTATATTTTCATGATTTTTGACTTTTAAAAGCAAGTAATATAGTATAAAGATTTTGATATCTTAAAATATATTCTAAATAGGCTAGAAATACTATAAAATAAAGATATTGATTTGACAATTAAAATGTAAAAGAAACATAAAATATTGTATAGTAAAAATTTAACTAAAAACTTGAAATCTAGTAATAAGATTATATAATTTCTTTTATTTTATTTTTTTTATTTTTTCCAAATTTTTTCTTTTAAATTTCATTTTTTTAATAAAATCAAATAATGTTAAAATCTTTTATTTAAAAAAATTTTTTATTAAAAAAAATAAAGAATCTGAATGTATAAATTTTTACTTATAACATTTGTAATTCATTTTATTCATTTTTTACAAATCTAATGTTATTAAATTTTACGTTACTTTGCTTCTTTGTGTAACCAAATGTTCTAAAGTCACATGATATTCGAAAAAAAGATTTCGAGATTTTTGATTGCAGTTAGTGGCTTTGCGATTCGCTTACGTTATTTTAAAAAGGATTTCTTTAAGAATTAGCAAATGGCGTCTCTGTTCATGCTATCAAACGCATTAAGGCGTCAGGCTGGTCGTGGGCTGAAGAGAAAGGTATTAATACTTTAAGAACTTTTTAAAGGGTCTTGAGGAGTTCATTAATACCATTAACTAATACAACATTTATACATCGTACTGGATAAATTTGTAGTTTACCCGCTCTTTTGCCTCTGAAACATCTTTTCCTCAGCAAATAACACGTTCTACGGTACTTCCAAATGGCTTGACGGTTGCGACTGAAGCTAATGCGTTTGCACAGACAGCAACTGTGGGGGTATGGATTAGCGCCGGAAGTAGAGCTGAAAACGCAAATAATAACGGAGCTGCTCATTTTTTGGAGCATATGGCATTTAAGGTAGATTTATCAAATAAATTAATTCTTTATGATTCATTAATAATGTATTTTTATTTATTATATAAAAAAAAATTTTTTTTTTTTTCTAGGGAACGAAATCTCGTTCTCAGCATCAATTGGAACTTTTTATTGAAAATATTGGAGCACATTTGAATGCTTACACTTCTCGTGAGCAAACAGTATATTATGCTAAAACTTTTAAAAATGATGCTAAGGTAGCTGTTGAAATCTTATCTGATATCTTGCAAAATTCTACATTGGAAGACCATGCTATTGAACGTGAACGTGAAGTCATTTTAAGGGAACAGGAAGAAGTGAATAAATTACTCGATGAAGTTGTTTTTGACCATTTGCATGCCACCGCATTCCAAGGTTAAAATCAAGTTAGAAGTATATCTATTTAATTATAAATTCAACACCTTTATTTAACAAATATCATTATACGATTTTAGGTCATTCATTGGGTCGTACTATTCTTGGACCAAAGGAAAATATCCTTTCTCTTAGTCGTAAAGATCTTGCAGATTATATTAGTAAAAATTATACAGCAGATCGCATGGTATTGGTGGGAACCGGTGGTATTGATCATGAAGAACTTGTAAAGCTAGCCGAAAAACATTTTTCTTCTTTACCAGTTTCGTCAAATCCTTTGTCACTCGGTAGTACTCATGGTGTAAGACCTCCATTTACTGGATCAGAAGTTAGAGTAAGAAATGATGAATTACCTCAAGCTCATATAACTCTCGCAGTTGAAAGTGTTGGATGGACTTCACCGGATTATTATCCTATGTTAGTTGCACAAGCTGTAATTGGAACTTGGGATAGGTCTCTTGGTTCCGCTCGACATTCATCTTCTCGTCTTTCTCATATTATTCATCAAAATCAACTTGCAAATTCTTTCCAAGCTTTTAACACAAGTTATAGTGATACTGGATTATTTGGCATTTATCTTATAACAGAAAATAAAGATAATTTAGATGATTTGGTACATTTTACTTGCAAAGAACTTTGGAGGTAAACATCATGATATATATATATTTTTTTTTAAAAAAAAAAAATATTCTGATTTATTAAGTTGTAAAATTTTTATTTTTTATTGTTATTTTTTTAAGATTGCACACATCGGTCACGGAATCTGAAGTTGAGCGAGCAAAACAACAGCTCAAAGCTTCGCTTTTATTGAATCTTGATGGCACAACAGCAATTGCTGAAGATGTTGGACGTCAATTAATAACAACAGGCAAAAGACGTAGTCCTCAAGAGGTTGAAGCTATCGTATCTAAGGTTACTGTTGATGATGTACGTAGAGTAGCCGGAGAATATTTATGGGATCAAGATGTTGCTGTTGTTGGAATCGGTCCAGGTATGTTTAATATTAATTTTTTTTAAAACCTTATTTATTTATTTTTAATATAATAATTCTTGATTATTATTATAGTTGAAGGACTTCCAGATTATAATAGAGTTCGTGGTGATATGGCTACCAACAGATTTTAAAGATTTAAATTTGTCCGTAAAATAAGCATTTAGGCATTATTATTATTTATTATTTAAAATACAATCCAAAGACAATCGATCAAAAAAAAAAAATTTAACTTTTTATACATTAATATTAGATTACGACAAACAATGAAAAAAAAAAAATTTTTTTTTTTGTTTTTTCATGTTAAAATAAAGTTAACAGAACTGTAATATAAAATTAATGAGTCAAAATGATGCCTATTATTTTAATGCTGTAATAAGTTACATTGTTCCATATCGTAATATAAAACTTGTTCAATTTAGAAATTGCGTGTGCATACTTAAAAGCGGGATTTTAGCCTATATATTGTTAAATCAAAAATCAAGACTTTTCACGTATTGATCAAAATAAATAAAATGAAATTCATTTTTTGGTTTTTTTTTAAAAAAATAGGATTTCAAATTTGAAGAATATATACCATATTAAATAATTTTATTTGAAATAATTTAATAGTAATAATTATTTAATTTACGGGAAATTCATTGTTAACAGAGCTTCTGATTTTCAGCTTAGAAACAGACATAAATATATGGCAAATCAATTGACTTTCCTTGTTAAAGAGATAACCCCCACCATTAATGATGATAATACATAAACATTAACACATCGACTCAGATTAAGAGATGTTTTCGATTACATTCAACCAATCCTACAACGAAATTGTTTTCAACAAAAATTACCAACCCTTTCCTGCCCGTCCAACACTTTCAACTTTCATGTTTGTAATTTTATGACAAAACGAATAAAATCACTCCCCCGAGACAATGCATTTAAGGAGAAAATTTCTATAATTTCTGTTTATATGCTTGGGACAGAATGAGCTCGTACATTTATATAGTGTGTGCATTTTGAAAAGAGAGCCTCTTTGAAGATAACATTTCGCCTTAAATGACTTTGGACGCGTCCCTAATTTGGAAAAGCTTCCATAAAAGTAAACGTCACGTGATTAGTGCTTTTCACATGACTTTAAGGATCAGCAAAAAACTTTTAGATTATCGTAAAATTTACAAACTTACAAAAATAAAACATTTTTTGGATATATTTTAACAATGTTTAAGAAATTCAAATTAGAAAAAAATGAAGTAACCGAAGGATTTCAATCATCGAAGAATAAGACTCATATTTTTCAACCTTTTCGTGCAATTGGATATGTTACAAATTATATACCTTTTGACATTCAGAAAAAAGGAGAAGTATACTATCTTACAACTTGCGTCGGTAACAGCTTTCATGTATATGATGTACGTAAACTAATGCGATATTTTGACATTTATGTTTATTTTAAAATAAAAAAAAAGAATTTATTAAATTTATTATTATTATTATTATCTTCTTATGTTTAAAGTGTGAAAAGCTAAATTTGATAACTGTAGGTATGATACAAAGATATTTCAGCAAATTTAAGTTATTATTTGTTATAGGTCCTCTAATTTTCATTTATTAATAACCAAAAGGTTCTCAAACAAGCAAACCTATTACAGCTATAGCTTCATTAAATGAAAATACTTTTGTTGCATGCGGAAAAGAGCTAATTGTTTACCATCGTGGTAAAGAGGTGAATTTTAAAACTTTTAATATAAATTTTAAAGATTCAATGTTTTTTTATGAAAAATTTGATTTTTTTTTTCTAGGTTAATAGATATATTGGAAACATAAATGGACATATTTTTATACTCGCAATTTTTAGTAATTATGTTATTGCTTTAAGCGATGATAACTTACTTACTTTTTGGGATCATGTTTCTGGAGGTATATATTTTTTTAAATTTTCTTTGAGAAAAAAAAAAATAAAAGAATTTCTTTTTAATGGATTCTTAATTATTCAGAGCTTTGTGGTGAAATCCAATTTGATGAGAATTTCACTTTATCAACGATCGTTCATCCGAGCACTTATTTAAATAAAATATTACTTGGCAGTAAACAGGGAATAATGCAGATTTGGAATATTCGTACAAAGTAATTATATTGTAATATTTAATTAAATTAGATTTTCATTATTTATGTTTATATATTTCTTCCATGATAGGAAAGTGAAATATTCATTTCCTTCATTTGGATCCGCAATTACTTTCCTTACACAATCTCCTGTTGTGGATGTTATTGCTATTGGTTTACTTAATGGAACAATAATTTTGTACAATATTAAATTAGATGAACGTATAATATCTTTGAAGCAAGAAGGAAGTGTAACTTCAATTTCGTTCAGAACAGGTTTTTATTAAGAAAATATTTTTCATATGTTAGCACTAAAATCTTTTAACTAAACCATATGTTGTTTTGTTTCTTCAGATGATAAGCACGTTATGGTTTCTGCTAATATGCATGGTGACATAACTCTATGGGATCTTGATAATCAGAAATTATATGATGTTATAAAAGGTGCTCACGATGGATTAATTCCTTCAATACAATTTCTTAATGGGCAACCTATATTAATAACGTCCGGCGCTGATAATTCAATAAAAGTATATAAATAAATATATATTTTTTTTATTATTACATATTATCATAAATTTAAATTTTATCAATTCCCTACATATATTCTTAGGAATGGATTTTTGAGGGTCAAAATGGGTTTGAACATCGTATTCTAAAATCAAGAAGTGGGCATCATTCACCGCCAACAAAGATTGAATATTATGGATCTTCCGGACATTTCATTCTTAGTGCAGCAGGAGATAGATCACTTAGAATATTTTCAATAATTCGCGATTCCCAGAGTGTAGAATTATCACAAGGTTTGGCTAAATTATCTTTATTAATATTTCTAGTACCGTGCAGTACATCATTCATTTAATGATATTTTACTTTTAGGATCCATTATAAAACAATCCAAACGTTCTAGAAAACACGTTGATGAACTCAAATTTCCGCAGATTATAAACTTCTCATCATGTGAGTTTATTTATGCGGTAGAGAGATATTGTAAATTAATGATTGAATTTATTATTTAATATTAATACTTTTTAATTAAAATTATATTTGTAGCTGAATCTAAACAAAAAGAATGGGATAATATCCTTACATGTCATATTAATGATTCGAGAGCTCGAACTTGGTCATTTCAGAGAAGAGCACTAGGGCAACATGTTTTTAAAACTCTTGATGGGTCATCGATTAAGGTTTGTACTAGTTGAAAATAATTTTTTGATTTTTAACAAAAATTCTGTATCGTAAAAATCATTCGTTATCAATATAGGCAACAAATATAAGTGCATGCGGAAATTTTGGATTCATTGGAACATCATCTGGTGTAATTGAAATGTTTAATATGCAATCTGGGTTACATAGAAAAACTTTTGCTGGGAATGATGGTATCAAAATAAAATTTTGTTTGTTACATTCATTCGTAAATTATTGATTTCCATATTTACTAATAGCCTTTCATAATAATAAAGGACATAAAAAGTTGATATCTGGATTAGCAAGTGATTCACTTAATCGTAAATTAATTAGCAGTTCTCTTGATGGCACTGTTAAGGTATTTACTTTTTTATTTTTTTTTTAAAAAACTTTTAAATTTAATTTATTAAGAGATATGTATTTTTTTTAGATATGGGATTTCAATAAAGCGAAAGTTTTGCATACTATTGATATCATGTCACCTATAACCACCATGCTATTTCATTGTAATAATGATTTATTAGCGATAATTAATGATGATTTATGTGTACGCGTTATTGACGTGGAAACTTGTAAAATTGTAAGAGAATTTTGGGGACATCGGAATAGGATTACTGATTTGGTAGGTTTTTACACGATTGATATTAATAATAATCATGGATTATAAGATTAAATGCTTTATATAATAGACATTTAGTCCTGATGGAAGATGGATTGTATCTACATCTCTTGATGCTACGATTCGTACTTGGGATCTTCCAACAGGTCATTTAATTGATATTTTTCGAGTTGATGATATCGCCACAAGTGTTACATTTTCCCCAACTGGTGATTTTTTGGCCACTTCACATGTTGATAATGTTGGAATGTTCTTATGGTAAGAAATTAAATCAACTAATAAATGACATGACACATAATACCAAATCAAAAAAAAAATTTCTTTTGAATGATCGTAGGGCAAATCGTACCCAATTCTCTAACATTTCTTTACGAAATATTTCCGAAGATGATGAAATATCTACAATAACACTTCCAACCACTACCGGTTTGGAAAGTGATAACGAAGGTATAATTTTTATACAATACGCTGAAATTAAAGTTGCTTAATAGACAATTAATGCGAATTAATTTTATTTTAGATTATTTGAATGAAGTAGATGGTGATAAGAAAGATGACAAGTCGTTTGAAACCGTGGAACAACTCACTGAACAAATGATAACATTATCATTACTACCAAAGTCCAAGTGGCAGAACTTGCTAAACTTGGAGACTATTAAGGTATTCGTAATTGTAATTTTTAATTATATTATTATTTAAATAATTCTAATTTATACTTTGTGATAATAGAAAAGAAATAAACCTAAGGAACCTCCTAAATCAGATAAGAAAGCGCCCTTTTTCTTACCCACTTTACCTGGTGTTAAACCTAAATTTGTACCATTAAATGATTTAAATGAGTCTAAAGACAAGAAAAAATCTGGAAACGTTATACAAATGTCTGATATTAAAATGGAAACCGAATTTTTGAAAATGTTAAAAAAGAATCATGAAGAAGAAAATTGTGAGTTATAATTTAATTTGCGTTCTTTTTAAAAATACTATATATCGATATACATATTTATTTTTTTCCTTTTATAGATACAGAATTTTTTAATTTTGTAAAAACCTTAAATCCTTCAGCAATTGATTTTGAATTAAGATCATTAAGTCTCGAAAATAATTTAATAGAATTAAATTATTTTTTAGAAGCAATAGAATTTAAACTCAAAACGAAAAAAGATTTTGAATTAGCACAAGCTTATTTAAACCATTTTCTAAAAATTTATGGTGATATTATTTTATCAAATAATCATAATGAACAACTTTCGAATCATTTAATTACTATATTAAATGAACATAAAAAAGAATGGAACAGGATAGAAGAATTATTACATTATAATCTCTGTGTTTTAGGATTTTTTAGAAAGTAATTAAAGAAATTATTTGTTATTATTCAAGAAATTTATGCAGTTAAATAATTATAATATTTTTTTTTTATTTTAAACTTTTAATTTATATGAATTTTGATATTGGTTGTTCTTAATTCTAGCTTGTATCCGCATTGCAATTGTTTTACTTCTGCAATCTTTTTTGATCCACTCTAAATACTCTAAATATAGAACAAGCGAAAATAAAATAAAAATTGCAATGTAAAATAAATCATACAAAGAAGAAACAAAAAGGGGTAATTAAAAAATAATAATAATAACAAATTATTCCTAAAGTTTGCTCTTTAAAAACCTAATAATAATAATATTATTAAATCATCGATTATTAAGTTACAAAGCCATGGTTGCACGTAATTCTGCCAGTTCTTCGTCTTCATCTTGTTCTTCAACTCTCCTTTTGATTGCTATTGAAAAATTAAATAAATCAATGTTAATTGTTATATTATAAAACAAGATATTTGTTAAAACGAAGACGAATTTCATACCAGGTTCGGTTGTTGGCACGTTGGGAACAGTAACAGGTGGGGCGTCTGCTCCAAGCAACTGACTATCAAGAACTTCTTGTTCTAATTCTTCTAACTCTGCCGTCAGTTCGTCCTAAACAACAACAACAACAGAAATAATAATAAATAAATAAATGAATAACACCTTTCGATCTGATAATAATTTACTCAAATAAGATAAATTCATACATCGTCCAGATCGATTCCAATCATTGGTGCAGAAATAGCATTTGAAATTTCATCCGCCAAATCGATTTGTTCGCGTATAGAGTCCATTGTATCATCCACTTTATTCATATCCCTTAAAGAAAATAAGAAAATAAAAAAAAATAAAAATAGTTTAATTTCGATGATTTTATTTATAAAATAATTTTTTTATTTTTTAGAGAAATACAATCGAATAATAATATACATGTTATTGTGTATCGCTTTCATTGCTTCGGCACCTTTTTCCATAGCTTTAATGGTTTCCAAATTGACATTTGCATTTTCAATTGCCATAACTTGTGCTTCAATTGTGATACGTGCTCCGGATATCTTTTCGATCTGATTTTCATATTGTTTTTTTCGTTTAAGTGCCATCAGAGCAGCTAAAAAAAACCATAAATAAAAAAGTCATTTCTTCAGTAATAACATTTTTTAACATTTTGATTAGATTTAAAATAAATATTAAATACAAAACTTAAGTTTAAAGAAAAAAGTCATGCAAAACGCGACGTTTTCCACGTAATAATAATAAATTTGAAAAGAAATTTCTCATGTAAACAACGTTATTATACTTTGAACTAATACCCACCTCTTTTATTAGTAGCAGCATTTGATTTAGCATTTTTAAGTTCAGCATCAATCTTAGATTGCAAATGACTCTCCCGTTTTCCTAACATATCCAAAGTTTCTCTGAGACGAACTATAGCACTTTTAGCGTCGGCTTTTGGTTTTTGACGAGAAAAGAATAATTGCATCTTTTTAAAAATAGTATACTATAAAAGTAAAACAGAAAAAAAAATAAAATAAATCTTTCAAAATAAAAAAAAGTAAACACAAAAGCGAGTTAATTGAGTGAGTTATTAGAGATTTATTGCAACAAAGAATTACTAAATTGAAAATAGGCAATGCAAAGCAAATTATAATATTTACATGTAGAATTATTATAAAGTGATAAAAGAAAATTTGGTTTTTCTCGTCAGTCACGACTTATCTAGATCAAATTTAGGATGTTAGAAATGTTATAAACTCCTTATTGAGCGCCTAATACCGATAAGTGCACACTCGCATATCATTCATTAGCATACACGTGATTGTGAGATAGACATTTATTTAGTTAATTATTTTCCTGATAAAGCTTGGACTTAGTTTTCGTTGAGCGAACAACCTTTTTTTTTTTTTTATAGATTGGAAAAAAAAACCCTTACTCTTTTTTATAATTAGCATATATTTCAGTATAATGTTGAAATCAACAAAGCCAACAATAGTATCTATTATTTTCTATGAAGCTTTGTTTTTATTTTCTGGTTTTTTTCAAACTCTCGGCCAACAATTTTTATATTATCAAGGTGCTGCAAGTAAGTAAAAAGTGATTTTTTTTTTTTTTTTTTTTTTGTTTGGACAAAAAAAAAAGACCTAAAATATTTATTCTTAATTTTAGCCGGACTAAGGTAAATTCGTTGGGAAACGTTGAAATATTTATTGTATAGATTATTAACAAATTCTTTTTTATAAACGAACATAATTTAGCCTGCTTACTAATACAGCAATGTATATGGGCATGGCGGCAGTTGGGTTCTTTTTATTGCCAAAGTGGTTAAGGAGAAGAAAATCTATTAATGATAGAATTGGAGAATTGGAAGTTAACATGGTAGTTGTTAACCATGTGGTGTTCTTAATATATAATAAATTAATATATATATATAATTAATTCCTAAGTGGTTTTTTTTTTTTCCTATTATTTTATTTCCTTTTTCCTTTCAAAAAAAAGGATCAATTAATTTTCCAAGACAAAGATGTGACCACAAATTATTTGTTCGATCTACTATCCTTGACTTTAGGCAACGGCAACAGGAAAAAACTACCAATTATTACCAGAAGAAGCCGAGGAAGATAATTACACGGATATAGACGGTTCCATTTTGACACAAAATGATAATGATGTGAAATCAGCACCAAAAGAGGTCGTTAATTATAAAATGATTATTGCTGCCTCTTTCTTGGATGTCATTGCCAATTTCGCTTTAACGATTGGATTTTTCTACGTAGGAAGTGGGGTAAGTTAAAAAAGAAAAAAAAAAACTTTATCATTATAAATTAAAATTTTCTTTAAACTTTATGGATTATAGATGTACCAAGTAATATACAGTTCAGTTGTTATCTGGTGTGCTATTCTTTCCTTTTTTTTTCTCGGACGAAAAATTTCTTTATTGCAATCAGCATCCATTGTGGGCGTATCTATTGGACTTGCACTTAGCGCATTAGGAATAAATCAAAGTACATCAGATCCATCATCAGATCACGTATCATCCATGATGTTTGGGATGATTTTAACATCATTTTCGACATTTGGATATGCATGCGTTTACGTAGTATCAGATCAAATTCTAACTGCTCATACACCGGACTCGCGTCCGCCATCACCAGAAAAAGTGTGTTTTTTAGTAGGAACGAATAGTACAATTATATCATTCATTTATATTATATTATATACAATTCCAAATTGGAATTCATTAATAACGGAAGAAATGGAAAAGAAAGTACCTCATTCAAGTACATTTATTATAATTTTAATGTATTTGTTATTAGTGTTCGCATCATTCATTCATAATTTGGCTTATTATTGGTTGATGAAAGAACTTGGTAACGTCTCTACCGGGATATTAAATTCATTAAGAGCTATTGTTGTATTTGGTTTAAGTCACTTTATGTTTTGTCATATTGACGAAGGACAATGCTTTAATGTTTGGAAAGGTTGGAGCGCCATCATTGTAATTGGATTCGTTACTATCTTTTCTATAAGTAAATCAAGAGAACAGGATTAATTCTATAGATGTTAAAAAAATTTGATCATATTCTTTTTTTTAATAAAAAGATTTAAACATCAGGAATTCGGATCGATTAGTGAACCCAATATTCAAAGATGGTGTGTAAGAGAAAATACCTTTTTTTTTTCTTTCTCAAACCTGATTATTTCGTAATAATTTTAGAAAGGAATGTGCAATTAGGGAAGATTGCCAGAAATATAATTTTAAACAATTTTGAAAGTTTTGGATAATTAGATTTGATTATTAACTTTATAACAATCTAGGAATTGTCATGAAAAAAAATATCTATCATAATATAATTTATAGTTTAGAATTTAGCATTATTAATATTAATATTAAAATTAATAAAACAACTTGTTTTATAATAATTAATTATATAAATTGTTATATAAATTGTTATATAAATTTTTATATAATTTTAAAATTTTAATGCAAATTTTTATATTGAAAACCAAATTTTTAAGTTAGCTAATTATTAATTTTTATTAATTTATATTAGTTTAAATTAAAATTGTGTTTTTAAAGAACTTTCTTAAATTACTTATAAAAACATCACATTTTAAGATTTACCATTTTTGGTCGGTTGAATCCGAACTTTTGTATCATCTGTACTACCAACCCATAGATATACGTTTATAGATACGCGTCAATAAAATTCGTGTTTGCAGAAATGTCAACTAGACGTTCCCAAAATTCTTTAGAAGGCAATACAAGTTTGTCATTTAGTGAGCAAAGAGAATATGATAGTTTGTATCGAGACAGTGATGAATTATCACAATTTATTTTAAAAGGTATAAACTATGCAGCAGACTCTGCAGTTGACCTTGAGCAAGCGGACGAAGAAGAAGAGGTTTTGTAGCTTGTTTTTTTTCGTCGTTGTTGTTTATTTAAGGGACTCCTTTACAAATAATAATGATTCGTAACAGGTGCAACAATTGGATGAAACTGTACGAAATATGATTGATATTGAAAATAAACTCGCTTTGCAAAAAGATGTATTGGAAAGAATTCAAGTTAGAGTAAATGCAGGACGCAAATTTGTAAATATCGATTTATGATCGTAAACCAATTTTTTTTTTTTTAATATTATTAAATGAATTTTTATGCTCTTATCAACATTAGGATGATGTTGTAATTATTTATGAACAAGAATGTGAAAAGGCGTTTAGAGATTATTCACATAGTTCAGAGGAAGATAAATATTTCAAGAACGAAAATTATAATGATTTTCGACAAAAAATTTGGGTGAGCATAAGAAATTTAATATAGCCACCAATTTTTTGACAGCTTTTGTAATTTTTTTCGTTATTTGATAGGAAGTTAAACATGAAAATGAACCAATGCCACCAATGAATCAAAATGAAGATGATGACCTTGTGGTTGGACCTCAAAAAGAATCTTTACATTGTCCAATCACGACTTTATTGTTGGACAATCCGGTAACAAGGTTGTGATTAAAATATATTTTTTATATCTTTTTTTTTTTTCGACCAAATTTTATTCACACATTTCGTTTTTGATTGATTTAGTGAATTGTGCAAGCATACGTTCTCTAAAGATGCTATTATGCAGTTAATGAGCCGTAACGGCAACGTTATATCATGTCCAATTCCGGGCTGTGATAAACAAATTATGGAACATAATCTCAAAGAGAATAAACGTTTAGTGCGAAAGGTTGTTGAACACGTTAAAATGATGGAAAATGAAATGGACGATATTGAGGTAAAAAAAGATAATTATGATATTACTTGTCATATAATTGTTAATTTACTAACGTTAATATTTAATTTTTCTTTTCAAGTATACAAATATTGATGATTAAATTTTGCAGCTAGATATTTTCTCTTTAATTTGGCCGTAAATATAATAAATTGCGCCTTTGTCATCGGATTACGTATTTGTTTTGCTTTCCGAAACCGCTTCTTTATTTGAAGCGATGTTTGAATTATTCTCGGGTTGAATTTTGGAAAGGTTATAGGCTCGATCCGTCTCTCTATTTAAAAAAATTAAATTAAAAATCGGTAAAAAAAAATATTTTCATGTTTATATTATAAATTACCGTTTTAATTGCTCGAATGCGGGAACAAAGGTGTAAAGGCCAATTCCGATTCCAAGTATAGCACCTATTAATACTGATTGATTTCTAATAAAAAAGCTATTCATCTTTTTTATTATAAATATTTTTTTTTAAAATGAAAGAATTTTTTTGAAATAGTTACATATCATAATTAGGAGAGATTTACATGCAAAGTCCATTAACCAATCCTAAAACGTGATCAAATTAAAAATTTGAGTTCGAAATATTTGATCGGCTTATTTGATCATCACGGAACATTTTTTTGTAAAAAGACCTTATTATCAAGCCGGAAGATTTTTTTTTTTTGCTGTTGTTGAGGAAGGAAATTTTTGCTGTTGCTGTTGAAGAAATTTTGTTTAGTAATTGGTTTAAAGTTTAACTGTGGATGGTACTTTTAGTTATTTCCTCTCGAGATCCAGATTTATATTAGTTGTAGTATTTTAAACCAGATTCTAAAGGCATGTTTATTTTTAAGTCTTTTTTTTTTAAAAAAATAAAAAAAACGCGTTTTTTACATTCGTTTAAAAAAAAACCGATCCACTTTTTTTTAGTTCGCGTCACACAAACTCATCAGCCAATAATTATAAATTCAAAAAATCGATTGTCCACTACTTTTCTACTTTTGAATTTTTTAGGATTCCAGAACATGCCCTTAATTCGTACTAATCGTTTCAATAATCAAGTAATTTTCTTCAATACCAAGATTCTTTTCACAAATTCCCTTTTACATTTTCGTTTAAAGTCAACAAATCATCCTAACGAAAATTCTATAATTTTAGAAAAGCAAGAAGGTAATGAAAATAAATCATCAGCATCATTAAATACAATTCTCAAAAATTCCTTTGTAAAAGAAAATGATATACCATGGACGGGAGAAGAAGATATCAAAACAACGGTATTAAGGATGATAGTAGATAAATATCCTCCATTAAAGTTAAAAAGAAATTCCATTAAAGAATTTAACAGTTCATCAGAAAAATTCAAAGCAAATTTGCCTTCTCTCCCTATAAGTAAATTACCTTCCACTACCCTTCCTGATTCACCTTCAAATAGCGTAATCTCAAATAAAAGATCAGCTACGGTATCAAAAAACGAGAAACTTGAAAAAATTCGAGAGGCTAAACAATCTCGTTTACTAATTGCAAAAGACGCTGCAACAGATTATTCAATTAATAAAAAACTTGGCGTAAAATCTGAAAGTGAACAACCAAAGGTCGTACCAAAAAGTATTTCTGGTTGGAATAATTTAGTGGAGAGTCGTATTCAAGAGGCTATGGCTGCTGGTGAATTTAGAAATCTTCCTTATCGTGGTAAACCTTTACCATCGGATCCAAATGAAAGGGTAATTATCATCAAAGCATGGAATTTTTTAATTTTTTAATACTTTTACACTAATTAATTCGTTTTAACCAGATAGAATCCTTATTTGGATCGTACGGAATTCTTCATGTAAGTGAATGCTGATTAATGTTTCCTATTTCTTGTACCTTTACACTTATCTTTCTTTTTTTTCTTTTAGGAATAGGCTTGTGCAAAGACAAGGTTCAGTGCCGGCATGGATAGAATATCAAAAAGATGTGGATAGAGAAATTTCTCTATTTCGTCAACGCTTGAGAGAAAGTTGGATCCGCTACGCAAGCATTAATAATATCGATTCAAACAGTCGAAATATTCCTTGGGAAAAAAGAGAATTATCATATTATGAGAAAGCTATTAATAAGTTAAACAGTAGGTTACGTTCTTATAATACAATTGCTCCTTATGCTGTTCGACGTGGTTATTTAAACCTTGAATTGGAATTTAAAAGAATATATCAGGATGTAAAAAAAAATATTAATGATCATAAAGCAAAAGTTTTGGAGAAAGATGATTGTTTATCATTTGATGATAAAATTGAGTCTAAAGATGATGATAATTTGTGGAAACATTTGGCTAAGATTATTAAATGGTGGATTGGGAAATAATTAATTATAACGATGATTTAATAATTAATATTATTTATCGCAATTAATATTATAATTTTCAAAAAAAAAAAAGTAGTAATAAATTAAAAGTTAGGAAAGTATGATTTCGGTGATAGATATTGGCCGTTTAAAAATATACGTATATTGTAATTTAAAAAAAAAAAAAGGTTGCTACATCTGTTTGATATTAATTAAAGGGGAAACAGACAGTAAATATCGTCAGAAATGATGAATGCCTCAAAACATTCAATCATTGCATTTTTTGCGACAACTACTTTTTCGGGACGTTTAATTATTGCTTATCTACTGCCTCATCGTGGCCAAAAAAATTAAGTTTGACTGCGGCCAAATGACATAAACGTTCAATGGCTAGTTCAAAACTTTCTCGATTCGCTGTTCTGCTATGACAATATCAAACTTAAAATCATCTATTTAAACAGGTAATTTCAAGAAAGATTTTTTTTTTTTTTTTAAAAAATCCTCCAAGAAAACTGCAAATTTATTCAGATATAATGTATGATTCTTTATACATGAAAATACAATATATAGCATTAACACTAAGTCTTTTTGATTTGCTTTAAATAAAACTTTGCTTTACATATCAAAGTAGAATTCTATCTACAATAATTAATTGCTTTATATTGTGCAAATATAAGAATATAAGTAAAAATCAAACGAAAGTATGGTGGAATGCTACAAAAAATGAAACATAGTGGTAATGGTGAAATGAAGTGTATTAGTAGTGTATCATTTATTTTTTTATCGAAAATTATTGGCAGATACTTATTTCTATTCCCCGGTGCTATAGGTTCAAAATTAATTCATCACGGATAAACTATTAAAGTGTGAGAAACTTATAGTTAGCAATATTAGCGATAGAAACAAATTAGCTATGCTCTTTTCGTTATGTAACTTTCTTGGGATAGTACAATATTCAATATTATTATAAAGAATTTTCATGAGATATAATATTTAATAAAAAAATAAAGGAAATTGCTATGTAAGAAAAAGTAGAATGTTGTGTTAATGAATTTTATAATCTCGGAACATGATAGGAAAAGTTAGCTTCACAAGACGTCTAACACCCCCGAAAGACATACGCGTCTCATAAACCCGCCGATGAGCACAGGCCAGGAGGGCCAGGAGACCGATTGGACGTAGGGGAATGCTATCAGATTGAGTAATAGACCTGCGTGGAACAACACCCACGAAAGGCATACGCGTCTCATAAACGATCATTCGTCAATAAATATTTTCTCTCACGTGACTTGCACATTTGTCACGTGCTTATTCTCGCGACTCGCGTTTACTATCGCGTTCGATATACTTATCAGTTGAACGACCTATTTTCTTTTTTCTCTTTTACGATCTAATATTGGTAACCTGTCCTGACTTTTGTAAAAGTTAGCGTGTATTCTCACAGTCTTGAGAATTTTTCATAGCCATTTCTTTTGATTATAAATATTTGTCCAAGAATTCCTTCTATTTTCAAAGAAATTCCACTTCAAATTGGAGCAACTATGATCTCTACTTTTCAACAGCAAAAAGACCGTCTCATGGTTCTTTTGTACGAGATCTGATGATAATAGCGAACCATAAATATGTTTCTTCTTCTCTGCAGGAAAGTGCAAGAGGTATAGCTGACCGTGTCAAAAATAATAGAAGTGAAAGAAAACTTTTTCTGGATTTGCAGGATACCTACGAGTATAATCGGGAACGAAAGCGGATTCGGGTAGGATTGCATTTGAATAAGTATTCGAAATATTTAGTGTTCAGCTTTTCACATTCTGTTATTGCAGATTCAAAGCTCATTAAAAGTGGAACGTGCTGTTAATATAATGTTGGAGAAATCAGTTACCGAAACGGTAGTATTTATTATTTGGTTTCATGGGACTTTTATGAATTAGTTTTAATTTAAAAATTGCACTTTTACTCTTCAACATCCAGGTTTCGACTCACACAACAAATGCAGGTGACGAATATGAAAATGATGATGAAGGTGGTGAAGATGGTGAAGATGACGAAGGACCACAAGAAGTAACTATGTTTAATTCGCAACTATGAATTTGTCTTCTTTTTTGATGTGCGCAATAACACAAGGACAACTACAATATTGCGATATTGAGGAATCACATATTCGAGAGCTCTTGGAATCGAATAATGAGCGAATTTATGAAGAAGTCTATGACGATAACACTAATGACAACATTGATGATAATGTTAGCGAAGATAACTATCTAGAAGCCGTCCATTTATCTCAGAATGTAACAACGCTTATTTGTACAATTTTAATATTACATCATACCTTATCTAATCTATGTTCTTTCTTTAGACTTCACAGGTTGCTACAGGGGAAGTCCGTAAAATAGTCGAAAAATAAAACGATCTAAATATCGTTATCGTGTAGTTAATTTATCAGAACGAAATATTTCGAATCCAGTTAAAAAATTGTTAACAGAAGTTGACAGACAGTTACTAAAAACGGCTTGGATTTCGGTACTGTGTTTTTTTTATGTTGCCATTTGCGAGACTTTAATATTCTTGTTTACTCTTATTAGTTAGAAGCATCTAAAGAGAAATTTAAGACAATCCGCCAGGACAAATGGGACGAAATTTTAAAACCACTTTTAAAAAAGTATCAAATAGCCTTAGTACCGAAATCTGTGTTTGATCAAACTTTGATGTTTGGCGCAGTAACGCAAAAGAACTTATACTTACCTATTACTCCTATTACTATAAGACTCTGAGAATTTACCATAATTTTTTCGGGATTGGAATGCTAAGAAAATTAAATATCATTGGTAAGAGAGGATTATTTTTATCGAAATTATGGATATATACTCATTACTAATATTCGGTGCTATAGGTTCGGAAGTCCTCTTGCAGAACTTAATCCTATATATGGTCCGTGTGAGTGAGAAAGATATAGATAAACGAAAATTTTGTATAGTCTTGTTTCTAGAAAAAGACTATGGGTTGAAAATTTCGTAGCTAATTATATTAGCACTGTAATCTCCGTTTAATATCCCGAATATCTTATTTCATAATGACACGTGAATATATTTACGTGATGAAGGTTTATAGAAAGTTTGATGAAAATTTGTATTTAAGAAAGTTTGATTTATTAAGGAACCACCTTTTATTCTCTCATCTCTTGTTTTTTTAGAAGAATTTTTTTACAAAAAGCAAAATGTCTATCAGAATCATTGGTGAAATAATTAATAATCTCACTTTTACTGTCGAAGAAAAGTCCACTTTACGCTATTACTTTTTTAAAAATCCTAATGAAGCAGATAAAGCTTTGAAACTTGCCAAACGATTGAAGAAAAATATGACTTTATAAGAAAGATTTTTTTAAAGACTGGTATGTTCTAAGAAGCGAATGTGAACAACTTTGAGTATTCGGTGCACTTTAACTAACTTGCCTTTTTGGTCTCCTAACCCAATTTAGATGAACCTCAAGGTAAGCCTTCGCGTCGTAAAAATTGTCCGAAATAACGTGACGCTTTAATAACATGTTTATTAATCCACTATCCAAAGCCAAATGTATTCTAACTGTTGAGAAAATCGAAAAAGCTATTAAACCATATATTCGTGATCTGCCTCGTGAATTACCAGACAATATCCCAAATGATGTTTCTGACATTTCAACTTTGTAAATCGTGAAAAAGAGATCATTAAACTTATGACGAATATGAATAGTTTGTATCTCCTTGTCACAAATCTAAAAGCGTATAAGCAACCAAGAAAGGAAATAAGATTTCCCACGGCTGTTGGTACGGCTGGAAAATGGAAAACAACATTTGCTCGAATGGCATTTGAAAATCAAGAGATTTATTCTGAAATAGTACATGATGAAGTTGTAGATGTGGTGAAAGAATGTCGTAATGCGGGCCGGATTTTTCAAATCATGTGTGATGAATTAGCAGATGACGATTTAGATTTTCCCGAAACGTCTTTCGCGATCAGGTTACTATACGAGGCTTTGAAAGTTCAGAAGAAGTAAGTCCCATCTGTTTATAATTCTGTAATACTTACTTACTACTTAATCACTTTAAACCACTCTTGCAGTATCGATATCACATTTATAAAATTTAAAAATATACTTGGAATTCGTACGATTGAATTCGATCAAGTTATTGATGTAATCTTAGATTACTTCCCAGATAACAAAAAAGACAATAACCCCCTTTTTATAATTAACATTGATGAGACAAATGTAACTATTCAGGAATGGACGTATCGGATGGCTCGGGACAGTTCTCCAGGCTCTTGCAAGAGTCATATCAAATGGTTATTTTCTTTTTATTGTGCTAACTGGAACACATGCAAATGCGTTGTTTTATGTAATAATATCATCAAACGCGAAAATTGAAGACATAGCTTTACCACTGTTGAAAACTGAACATGCTAAAGAAGTTATATTAGATCTTGCTAACCGGGGAGTAGTAAGTTATAATTATTAGCGTTAAGGTTCACCTTCTAATAATACTTAGCTAATTTTACTTAATATTTTTGTTAGAATGATGAGACAAACTGCTACAACTTTAGATAAAATTCTCTTCTTTTTAAAAATATTAATTAAAACCTGTGTAATACTTTTTGCATCATATTCAGTTAAAGAAACAAGACATAAAAATCATGTTTTAAATATTCCATTTTTGGCTACATATGAAACATATACATCTAAATATTTGGTTGTTGTAATATTTGTGCTTTCATCGATCATTAATCCAAATGCTATAACATCAGATAATTCTCTTCAGATTTCATCTTCAATAGTTTTAGCTATTGCCATTAGAAATTTACGTTTTAAATCTCATTTGTATACGTAATTAAACCATCAGAAATATGTAGTGTTCCTGATTTTTTCATCATTTTAATAATAGAAAGTAAATGTCGAAAAGGCAAATCTTTTTTTGACAAAAAATATACAGCTCTCGTTACAATAATAATATGTTTGGCATTTGTATCAGAAGAAAAATTTTGATTTTGCAAAAATTTCATTTGAATACATGCAGTTTCTAATTTTTTTGCTTCAATATGATCTTTACATTTTACATGCTTTTTAACTGCTGATTTTTTTGAGATATTTGTTGCATTTTCTGTAGCAAACTTATTTTTCATCTTATATTTAACACAAATTGTACAAAATATTTTTTTATTATTATCATAATAACGTAACTAAGAAAATTCTGATAGTCACTTAATTTTAAATATTTTATTTAAATTGGAAATTTTCAAATTTTCTTGAGATGAATCATTATCATAAATTCTTTGACGTTTAAAACTATATTGTAACAATAACATAATGAAAAATTGATTAAATATCGATTGATTAATCTATGTCAATTTAAATTAAAAAAATTTGATAAAATTTTATTGGTTTTGATAAAGTTTATTGATGCCAGTCACATGTTCTGATATAAAAAATTTTCTGGAATTTTTGAGGCTTTTCAAAAAATTTTCAGAATTTTTTTAAAAATTTTTTGTGTGCTGATCTGAATGCAAATCGATTTAATACAAAATGATTATAATATAAAAACAATAGATTCAGTAAATTTAGAATTTTGAAAACGTAAATTTTAAATGTATATGTATATTAATATTATGAAAATGAGTTATTTTATTACTTTATTGTATCTGTAATTTTTGTATTATTTTAGATGATTTATTATAAGACTTAATTTCAGTTGATTATAATGGTCTAGTTGCTGATTTATTGATTTTTGAGCCTTTAGTTGTACCTTTTCTCTGTTATATGTGTATGTCCTAATGGTTCAAATTCTAAAGTTAAAGTAGGAATATTATTTTACTATACAAGATAAATTGAGTTTTTTTTTAAGCTTCTAGTAATACAATTTAATATAAGCTCATATTCTTTTTAAGATCTATGAAATAAAATAAGAGATTAGATACATTTCACAGTTTTTTTTTCAGACAACTCAATATTAGAAATGCCATAATATCTGTAATTATGAAAAATACAAACTAATTTATTTCAACTCTGATTTTTTTACAATCTATGAAGACATCTTCACAAATCAAATGTCAACTAGTTATATCATGAAACAACATAATCTTTAGCTAAACTAATAGTTCTTTTGCAATATAAGAGTTGATTTTTGTAATCTCTCTCTATTCTTGATTCATAAATACATAATACAAACAAGGTAAATAGAGTACAATTATTGATGATAAAGCTCTAAATGCAATTATGCAATGAGAAAAAGAATATTCAATATCATCGTGTTAGTCAAAATTTATATGTCTTGAAATACTTACAGTACTTCGTAAATATTCTTACATGTCAAATCTTTATTTTCTACTTTTATGAATATCTTTTACTAATATTGATGAAACCTTTTGATATTACTAGCTTTCTACTAAAAAAACTGAAATATAAAAAATACTAAATTTTAATATGTAAGATTTACCTCAATAGTTGATGCACATCACAATTGCTTTGCGATACTTGTTAGATTAACTTTCTTTTCATTATTCTCAACCTACTCATTATTGTTATTATTAGACTTTATTCTTACAGCCGAAGTTGAAAGAATTAAAATTTCAAATGTGATAAATTAATTCCTGCTGATTTCTAAAAGATTAGCTATTTGGAGAAGAGATACTCACAAAAAAGGTATGTAAGCTTAGATACATGGCTATCTATTTTTATCTATTTTGTGAATATATCATAGTTCTAAAATAATGAAGTAATCACAAAATGATTTGTTTTATCAATTCATAATACTAACTTCTAGTAAAAAATATTATTTTTACTTTCTGATAATCTAGTAAAAATTCTGCTATTAATATCTACGTTTATAGATTAATTGATACCTATAATATAGGTTAGTTAACGTGTATTTGCACATGCGAGCACTTTTTTTTTCTACTCATTACTTTCTTATGATCAGGTTGAGGAGCCTAGTAAGGAAAATCTAAAAGTTAAAATAATATTCTTTTACTAATATTAATGCTCAATTTTGCATTAAATTTTCCTTTTATCAGAATACTAGATCAGTAAGAAGTATAGCGTAAATACTAATCTTGCGACTCAACAAAATCTTAAATGACTGAACTAATCAAGAAGGTCATCATCACGCCAATTTCTCCTATCTATATTCTAAATGAAAAAAAGACTTTTTTGTATTTATTAAGCAGAAGCTGAGCACTTTTCTTCCTGTTATTTTGCTTACAGTCACATCATTTTTTTAAGTAGTTTTATATAAGAACTAATTTCATTTTAAATAGCACTAATTCACTTTTGTTTAAAAAGCTGAGAATGCTTCATTTAGTTAAAATATTCAGATTTTGTAGACATGAATAAAAATATATTTTTGTTGATTTTTGTTATAAAAAAAAATCTTTTTACCATTACAGTCACACCTCAATATAACGAAGTTGCCGATCCAGCCAATCAGGACTTCATTATAAGAATCTTCGTTAACGCTATAACGAATTATGCAGAATGTATAACGAATAATTCGTTATAGCGTTAACGAATTATTCGTTATAGTAGATGATTA
>CAJVPP010000775.1:0-26449 GCA_910592005.1 Funneliformis mosseae
GAATTATTCCTAATTTGGTATTCATATGTTAAATATGTACCAAAAATGCAAATGCAAAAAAATTTTTTATATATTATCGGAAGCAAGGTATCTTGATATAATTATTTTATTACTTTAAAAGATAAATATCTAATCAGAAATTGTGATATTTCTATTGAATTGAATCCATCTATATTATTATTTTTAAAATGCATATAAATCTATAGGTTGTAATATAATGATTTATACATTATTTCTAAATCTAATAATAAAATTCTTTTTGAATTATCATTTATCTTCCTATTCTAGCAACAACCTCTATTCTAAGCGAGAGATTACCTGGTGATACTAGAAACCTTTTAACATCTAAAAAAAAACACGTTTGAATCCTAACTTGTTTAATAAACTCACGTTTTAAAGAAAAATATAGATTTTGATGATTGCTTTTATTATTACTTTAAAAAGTTATATAAAGATAGTATTTTCGATTCGAAAAATATAATTTTTTATCTAATAGCCATTTTTTACTAAATAAAAAATGCATTTTTTTTTTATTTCGGATCGAATCAACAGAAGTAAAAGGTTATATTTAAAATATTAATGAACACATAATTTACCGTATTTGATCGATAGTGTGAGATATATCAACGAACCATCAAGAACTTTATTTTCTATAGGAGATTTTTAATATCCAAAAATTTTGATATACCTCCTAATTAGTTAATAATAATAGCACAAGTCACTTTTCAATCATTTTTTATCAATCATCATTATCTTCGACTTCACTATCAGACCAACTTTTTTCACAAGTTCCTAATGGAAGTTGACCTGGTATTCTTTTAAAAGCATACTTGTAAACTCTAAAACCTGCCAAACCAATTTCTTCCCACCATTTCTCAACGGTATATAATCCATCATATCGATATCCTTCTTCAGGAGAGTATTCGTTATTCAAATTATAACCTCTGTTGTAAACCCATGTTTTTAAGAAAAACATTAGGAATCTAATAACAAAATATTGGCGACTAGCTTTTGAAGATTGTAAATTCAAAGCATTACCTAATTACTCTTACGGGTTTACTAGTTTCACACGAAATCTTTAAGGCCTTATTACCAGCAGCCAAAACTTGATCTCTAGTCTAGTGAAAAAAATATATTAATATTTAGTGACTGTAATTGAAAATTCTATAATGAAATTACTAACCTGGGGCGCGGTCCTCAAATTTTTTGGTCTCTGTTTCGTTCCTTTCAAATCTCGTCCCCCAGAACCAGTATATGTGAACGCTTCTCCTGTATGCCATTTAATGTATTAATGAATTAATTATTTCATTCAATGAAACGATACTGTTTGAATGTAAAATTAAATACCCCAATCGACATCGTCTTCATATCCCTAATAAAAAATTTTTAAATGAGAGAAATAATCATATATAAGAAAAAGTCAGTAATAGAAAACACATACTCCTGATAAAGCAACGCTATAAGCCCCTTCATCTTCAACAAACGCAATTCCTGCAACGGTCGGTCTAATTTACATCGATTTTTTTTTTTTTAAAAAAAAATAAAAAAAAAACTTATTAAATTTAAATATACTTAAATAAGTGTCTTAAAAACAATTTATTCTTACGCATGAACACCGTGATGACTACATTCCATGCGAGTTGGCCACCAAGCTCCAACTTGTACACCAGTAATTTCACCAAACTGCTTTGGATCAGGACGATTTTTCCTCCATTCCGCATTTTTGGATCTATAAGTTTCGTCAAATGATACTTCCGCAATAACTTTAACTGGCTATTATTACAATATTTTCGTTATTATATTAATATATAAAGTATTTAAGTATTTTTTTAAAAAAAAAAAAACGGAATTTAATTGAATTAAATTATCTTTACCAATTTAGCTAATCGGGATGATCTTCTTACTCTAGAATCTTTTTCATCACGTGAAATCACATCATCGCCTTTTTGTCTTAATCGCCGCTTATTAGGTTTATTAGTATCTTCGTTCTCACTAACATATTTATGTTTATGTTTATTTTTGTTAGTTTTAACGGTTTTTTTCTTATTTTCCACAATTGGTAAAACAGGTGGTGGCCTTTCTAAACCTAGTTCACGTAATATTCGTTTATTTGCTTCAATATTTTCTAAACGTTTCTTTTCATATTCGCTCGTCATGTTTTAATTTTATTTTATGGTTTTTTTGAAAAGAGAACAGAGATGGTTTGAAACGGAAGATCTGGATTGATTGGAAAAGTGATTTATTTAATTCGGATATTGAAACAACACGTAAAATTTCTAAATTGGTTATAAAGTTAGACCGCATGTGCCTAAAAAAGAAGTTTATTTCGTGATCAAAAAAAAAAAAAAAAAACTCCGGAATATAAAATTATTTAAAATTATTCAAAAGGAATAAGCCAAAACATTTTATATTCTTGAGAATAATTATTAAATTCTTTTATCATCCAATTATTATCAATCTAAAAAGAATTTGTGGATTAATTCTCGATTTTTCTTTCTTAAAATAAAAAATAAAAATAAAAAATCCTTTACCCAAATAACTTTCATTTTACCAAATTTATTAGCAATATCAAAAAAGGTCGATTCACCTAATCCACGATCTTTATAGATTCCTAATACCAAAGTTCTTCGGTTTTCTTTCCTTCCTTCTAAAGTGTCACAAGGTAGATGACTAAAATATTTTATTGTTTTAATTAACGATTTGTGTAAATGAAACAAGTAAATGATTTCCGATGCGAGAATAATATCAAACGGAAGCATATTCGATATGTGTAGTGGGTTTGAAGAGTCTTGAGGCAATTCTTCCCTAAAAAAAAAAAGAACGGAAAAAAAATTAAAATTTCAGAATATATTTATTTAATCATAAAGTAATTAATTACATACCAATTTAATGGAAAAACATTAATATCTTCTCTACGCAACCCAACATCCAATTTATTTTTATTTTTTAAATTAGATTCCGAATTAAATCGTTCTTGTTGATTTAATATTAATTCAACATTTGATTCAATATTCAATTTTGTATGTTCAAATTCTTCTCCAGGTAAATCACTACATACAACAAATCCACCTACATTATTTAAAGAAAAAAAAAAAAAATGCTCATTAATTTACGAAAAAAAATCTTTTTGGGTTTTGAGTTTATGAGTTACCTAAAATCCATGTTGATAATCCAGCCAGTCCACACCCTGATCCCAATTCCAAAAATCGTATCTCGTTAAATGGTGCAGCGTATTTAATATTTTCACGAAATGTTGCATCATTTTTAAGATTATTTACAATATATTTGCTTAATATATATGCCTTTATTTTTAAATAAAAAAGAAAATTAACTTGAAATTTTCGAAAATCTTTATGACGAATAAGAATGTTGTATGTGAATGACTTACGCCATCCCAAACTAAATTCCCAGTATTTTGTGTAATGTCGACAATATTATTTAATTTTTGATTTATTCGAACTAAATTATTTTCGATAATATTAATAAATAATTTTTTTTTTTATTTACATATATCAATTAACATATTACGTGTATATCCATTTAATAAAAAGATTCGTTCAGGATCAAGTTTATAATTCGCATAAGGATTATCATATTTCCAAATCACAAGTTCATTGCTCGTAGAAGAAGTAGGATCATGAGAAGTATCGGACATTTTTTTTATGAATAGATCGATACATACATTCTTTTTTATGTAAACATGTATGCCGATCATCTCTAAATCAATTAGTGACCAATAATAATCGAATTTTGGGATAAAATTAAATCACTATACTAAGCATTATAAAATTGATGTTGTTTTTATAGATAAGTGCTAGGAAAAGGAATCAAATCGATATTCAAAAAAAAAAATTTATTATTTTATCATAAATAAAAGTAGATTTTATTAGGAAAATTTTTTTATTTAATAAAGAAAAATCATTAGCATAATAAAATATAATATGTCTATTACCTAATAAAATTAATTTAACTATATTTAATTATTTATTAAAATGTTGCACTATTTTTATATAAATAAATAACTTAAAAAGTCAGTTGGTTTTATACTAAATTCAGAATAAAAATTGATTTTCTGTTCATTTATTATTTTGATTAGAATTTTATCATAAAATATATAAAATATTAATTTAATTTCTTTTCTTAACATTCATCTTATATAATTTTACATTTTGCTCTAGATCATAAGTAAATTTATAATAATATAATCTATAATAATTTTTAAATGATTTATTAATAGATCATATAATAATTATTAAAAAATATAAATTATAACTTAAATTTTTTTATCTTTATAAATAAATAATTTATATGTGTTTTTAAAAATAAGATCTTTTTTATCTTTTTAAAAATTTTTTATTTTAATAATTGAATCAAGTAAGTAAAAAATATTTTACTTTTATATCTATATCTACAATATATTAAGTAAAAATAATGATTAAAAAATTTTTATAAATAAATAAAAAAATTTTTTATATTAATTATTATTTTATTTATTTTTTTTAATTTCTACCTTGAATCACGCAAAAAAAGTAAAGATAATTAATAAAATTAACTCATTCCCATTTTGAATTATCTGAAATTTATCATTTAACATCATCTATTACGCTATTACAAGATCATTTTCACTTTCTTTAACAATAAATAAAACCCCTTTTAACTTCAATATATTTTTCGATTCAGTTATATATTTTTTAGCAGTTGTAATATTCACTTTAATTTTAGTATTATAAATCATATTAGAGTTTTAGTTAAAAGAAGAAGTAAGAAAAAATATTAGTGAAATATACTAAATAAATTTGAAAAATGCTAAAATAAATAAAGAAAATAATAAACCTTAGCTGATTATTAAGAATAGTTATATATAATAATAATGAATCTTAAACAACTTTTTTATCTATTTTTCAATTTCTAGCAAATAGTATTAGTAATTACTAAGTATTCAGAGTAAAAATCGCTTTTTATATTTCACAATTTATTAGTTATTTTTCTTAAAATAAATTTATTACAACCTTTACTCACTAAGCTATCTTCTAATAAATAATAAATAATATTAAATTATTAATTAAAATAGATTTAAATTCAGAATATATTCTATTTATTTATATCATATGGGGTCTTTGCAATAGAAAGGGAGAAAACTCTAAAAAAATTAAAATTTTAGTTTATAAACCAAAAATGTTCTAAATACTATAATTTGTTCAGATTTATTATTAACTTATTTTTTATTTTTTTTTGAGTTTCCTCCCTTTCTATTGCAAAGGCCTCATATATTCAATTATTATTATGAATTTATCGCAACTCTAAAGGGTCCTTTCTACTTTTTTATTCTTTAAGCTGACCAATGTAATTTATGGAGAGATTTCAGCCAGCTTAAATTTTAACAGAAGGCTGATAATTCAGAGCTAAGAAATTTTGTAATTTTAAAATTAAACTATGATATATTATAATATTTTTCTTATATTAAAAGGTTCGTCATAGTCTAAATCATCCTTTGAATTGATAATTTTCAAAACTGCCTTCATTTTAGCCTAAATATGAAAGTAAGAAAAAATCAGTTAAAAATTTAAATTATTTAAATATAAATTTAAATATATCTAACTCTTTTTATATTAGTCTTTTTTTTTTACTGAATTATCATCATCTTCAGAATTATTTTGCAATGATTCTAATTTATCATTGGTATAATAAATTGGTTTTTTTTCTTTGATTTTAACAAAGTTTTCTAACTTTTCTTTATTTTATAGAAAGATTAGCATCAGATTACCTCAATAATTTAGAAAACTATAATCTCTCAAATTGTTCAAATTTTAAATATTAAAAAAGAAAAATTAGTTATTATAATATAAGATATTAATATATAAATTTTTATCTCTTCTGTAAATCTTCATTTTTCTTACTGAATTCCTTATTAATTTTAGCAAGAAATTAGTTTTCCTTAAGAGATCAAAATTTATTACTCCAATTTTTTGATTTTCTTAATAAATTTGACAAGTTTTTCTTTTAACTTTTAATTTTCTGTGTAGGAATAAAGAAACATATCATTAATTATAAATAATAAATAGAAATAAATCAAAAATAATATACCTGATTTTAAATCATTTAAATAATCAAGAATCTCAAATTCAGCTACAGCTAAAGTACTTACCATTGGTTATCATCAAAATTTTAATAGAAGCTAAATTTCCCTATATTATTTTTGCATTTCTTCTATATCTACTTCTATAATTTGAAAGTTATTTAGTATTATTATAAAAATAGTATATTATAACTAATATATATTCTATAAAAATTGGCTCATTCTCAGATAATATTGTATAAATGCATTTTTGTCTTTTTTTTATTATAAAAAAATTTGCTAGTTAATTAATAAAATTTAACTTATATTTCAGTTCTTTATCAACTGATTTTTTATTAAAAGCATTTTAATGATGTTGCTGTTGATTATATTTTATTATAGAGAATCTAAAAAATCAGTTTATTAGTTAAAAAATTTGCTGATTGATTGATAAAATTCAACTTATATTTTAGCTTTTTATCAGCTGATTTTTTTAATTAGAAGTATTTTAATGGTATTATTGTTGATTTATTTCTATTATAAAGAATTAAAAAAATCAGTTTATTCTTTGAAAAATTGGTTGATTAATTAATAAAATCTAATTTACATTTTAGCTTTTCATCAGTTGATTTTTTTTATTAGAGGCATTTTAGTGATATTGCTGTCAATTGTTTTTCTATTATAGAGATCAAAAAAATCAGTTTATCATTTGAAAAATTAGCTGTTGATTAATAAAATTCAACTTACATTCTGGCTTTTTATCAGCTAATTTTTTTTTGTTAAAGGTGTTTTAGTAATGTTGCTATCAATTGTGTTTCTATTATAGAGAAGCAAAAAAATGAGTTATTATTTGAAAACTAGCTAGTTGATTAATAAAATCAACTTATATACTAGCTTTTTATTAGCTAATTTTAATTTTGAGGTATTTTGATGATATTGCTGATAACTGAGATTCTATTGTAAAAAGTAAAAAAATCAGTTTATCATTTAAAAAATTAGTTGGTTGATTGATAAAATTTAACTTATGTTCTAATTCTTCATTAATTAATTTTGATAGTAACTGAGATTATATTGTAAAAAATAAAAAAATCAGTTTATTATTTGAAAATTGGCTGGTTAATTGATAAAATTTAATTTACATTCTTTTTATTCTTGTGATGATTTTTTTTGTTAGCATTTTAGTAATATTTATATAAAGAAAAATTTATAAAAGAAGAAATTTGATTGTAGAAATAAAATTTGATTTTAAAAAGATAAAGTTTAAGTTGAAATTATTTTTAAAAAGTGAAAAATCAAGTTTTTTTATATAAATTTTCATATATATGCTAAAAATAAACTCAAATAGTTATATATAATAATATATTAAATCCATATAATACTTAAAGTAAATTAGAAACAATTTTTAATTCAATTAATATTTTAATTATGCATTAAATGAGACTTAAAATAATTTATTAATACAGTTAACTCCTATTATAGTTACCTCTATTATAATCACATTATCCTATATAATCATCCTAGTTAAATATTCCAAATTTTTTATTATATAAATCCTACTGTTTATAGTCACTTTCTACCTATAATCACTATTACCTTTATTTTAAAAAATCTTATAATTAAAAAATATCATTTATAATCACATAATCACGTGAAAAATTTAGCATAAAGAAAGAATGTCAAAAAACTTTTATAATATTGCAAAGTTTTTTCTAATACATTTTTTATTAAATATATATTGACCATACTAATCAATATTGTTAGTTTTTAGTTAGATTAATAACTAAAAATTATATAGTTTTTTCCTTCGTTTTACATTTACTCATAAATTTATAAATGTTAAAGTATACTTGCTCTTAATCAGATATAGATTAACCTATAACTATTAATTCTAAATAATACGTAAAAGTAGCAAACTTCATTTAGGAAAAAAATTTTTTTTTTTAGCAAAAAATCAGAAAAAAAAAAGTATAAAAAAAACTGAATATGAAATTAAGAAAAAAATGAAAAAAGAAAAAGGAATGATAAAAGTTGAAGAGTGTAATAAAGAATGTAATAGTTGAAGTGAATTATACAAAGAGATTTTCAGTTTGTAATAGTGTTTCAGTATTAGATGATAATGAGAGTAAAACAAAATTTCTTTTGAATTTCCTTTCGTATAAAGTTTAAATAACTAAAAATATTGATTGTTTATAATTTTTATTTTATACAATTAGATCGTTTGCTTTCTTAATCAGGATTTTACTTACTTTATAATTCTTAATCATCCCTTTAAATTTTATTTAATATTACATCAGTATAACATCTATATTAAATTCTTCTTTGATCTTCTTCACAACATCTTTTCAAAAAGGTAACTTTGATCTTTTAAGATTAAACTAATATTCTTCGTTTCTGTTTTTTCTTTTATTGATCAATAATTTAACTTCATTATCATTCTATTCAATTGTATTTACATTTTTAATAAATTGAAAATTTAAAAATTGTTAAATTTAATTTTTTGACAATTAAAGAAAAAGAAAAAAATACTTATAAATTTATATAAAATTATATTGAAATATGTCAGAAATTTGAAACATTTTATAAATAATGAATAATTTTATTAGTCAAAATTATCTAATAATTACAAATTGTAATCATAATTCTAAATTACGCATTATGTATAATCTAATTTACAAAATTATTTAATAATTACAATTTCAATAAAATTACTAAATTTACGTGATTTCAAATTTTTTATTTCAAAAGAAAATATAATTTTCAATGATAATATTCAGATAATCATTCCTAATTCACCTTTAATTTATGCTTGATTTTACTATCAGTTATTTTATATAGAAATTTTCTGAGTAATTAACAATTTTATTTTAAATTTACATGATTTTTAACTAAAATTTTGCAAAAACCATTCAAATTTTATTATTCTAATTTAATATCAGAAATAATGCCATCATTAAAATATCATTTAAGTTAAGTAATACAAATTGTTATATGGTCAAAAAAATCATTGATAATCTAAAAAATCTAGATTATAGATTAGGAATAATATTAAATTTGTTTAATCAATAAATTTTATATTATAATCTAGATTTTTTAGATTTTTTATAAAATTTAAATAACGTGACTTGATTTTCTAATAAAAGGATAATATTTTACTTTAAAACAAAATCATGTTATACTTTAAAAATATGCCACCTTTAAAGTTTATAAAAAGAACATGCATTTCTTTAACTAAATTACAATATAAAAAAATTTATAATTATACTAATAATAATTAGTATTTAAAATATTAAAAAAGAAAAATATCTTTTTAGTAATTGAAGATAATAGTATTTATGTTACTTTTAAATATTTACATCAAGTTAAAGTTTTACTAATTAATGAGATATTAAAAATTTGGATTGATCAAAATCTTAATAATTGTATATTTATTTCAGATATAATTTTGAAAGAAAAAGCTATTTTTTTTACAAATAATTTGAATGTGTCTGAAAATACTTTAACTTTTTCAAATAGTTAGATTACACAATTTAAGAAAAGAAATGGTCTTTGTTGTCATAAATAATATAGAAAATCAGCAAGTATTCTATTGAAAACATTATCTCAAGAATGAGAAAAATTTGTTGAATTTTACAATAATATAGTTTAGATAATGTCTATAATGCTAATAAAATTGGTTTATTTTTTTGTATAACTTCTAATTAAACTTTCGCATATAGACCTATTAATAAACTAAAAAAGTAAGATTTTTTATATTCTTTTTTATTCCTATTTGTATATATTATTAATATTAATTAACTAAAACTAAATGTTGTTACTTGTTATTTTTATATTAATAGTAGTATGTTATTAAAAAATTTCTTTTATTTTTTACTAATAAGATAAAATTAGAGTAACTGTAATGCTAGCATCAAATGCATCTAGAAATCATAAGTTAAAACTATTAGTAGTTGGCAAATCTTTAAAGTTATGAGTTTTTCATGACATTCAAACTTTCTAACTCCAGTTATGTATAAAGCAAATAAAAAGGCATAGATAAAACATGATATTTTTTAATAGATGAGTTAGTAAATTAGATCATAAATTTCATCTTTAAGGCTGACATATTATTTTAATTATTGATAATGCTTTATTACATAAATTCGTTACTTCCTCTGATGAAAATGAAAGTGATAATAATTATAATGATAATAATGATGATGATAATAATTTTAATAATGATTTTACTAATGATAAATTTAGTGAATCTTCAGAAGATGATAAAACAAATAATTGTAAACAAAAAGATTATAGTTCTTCAAATAGGAAAGGTAATGAAGCAAAAAAAAAATAACATTGAATTTACTAATATCTGAATAGTATTTTTTCTGCCAAATATAATATCAAAACTTTAATCGATAGATGCTAAAATTATTCAAAATTTTAAGGTATAGTATATTTGTTTACTGAAAATAGAAATAGAAATTGTTATTAATCTGAATAATAATTAAAGTTTTATTAAATAAATTTATTTATAATTATTAAATATAGGTCAAATATAAGTTATTATATATTTGATATTTAATTGAAGAATTTGATTAAGATGCCAATGTATATAAGTAAGTATTTTTTATTTTTTTTTATGTTTATTATTTTTGTATAAAATCACTAATATTTACTTAATATAGAAATAAATTGGACATTAAACAAGCTATTGATTATATTATGAAAGCTTAAAAAAATATAAAATAGCAAATCATA
Organism: Funneliformis mosseae; assembly: GCA_910592005.1. Taxonomy (NCBI): domain Eukaryota; kingdom Fungi; phylum Glomeromycota; class Glomeromycetes; order Glomerales; family Glomeraceae; genus Funneliformis; species Funneliformis mosseae. Next base: position 10,793 of record CAJVPP010000775.1, read on the forward strand.
CGTAATTGCTAGAATAAAACCAGAATTGTATCTAATTCTAATTCTGAATCAACACAATAAGGATTGGATGTACTTGTTAATAAAATTCTAAATATAATTTCATTGACAATAAAATTCAAAATAGTTTAGTAAATTATATTCATGATCAAACTTCTCTACCTATTGAAGAAATTTTAATTGATAAACAAATTATAGACATAGTACAAGATCATGATAAAAAAGTACCTGATACTGATAATAAAGAGAAACTAATTCTAAAAGTTTTACTAAAGAAAGCATTTGATACAATCAAAAAAGTTTTTCTCTTTTATGAACAACTACTTATTAATGATAGATTTAAAATGAATGATTTTAAAGTTTTTAGACATTATATTTTAGATTTAAAAGTGTGTTATATTATATCTTTATAATAAAAGTTAATTAAAGATTATTTTTCTTTTAATTAAAATATTTAATATTGTATATATAATTTTAATTTTAATAATATACTTAATATAATAACATAATAAATAATATATTTATTAATTAATAAAATTGATATATTATATGTTACTTATAGTTTTTTATTTATATTTTACTATTAAAAAATTTTTTTTATTTATATTTACATTTCATTATAGTCATAGAATATAAATGTTCCAAAAGTGTGATTATAATAAAAGTTGACTATATAGGTAACAAGAATTTAACAATCAAAATAGTTATATTCTCAAATTTTAGTATTAATGATCGTAAAATTTAATTCAAATCTTTTAATTATATATTCTCTAATAGTCTTTCTAAAGTTAATATTTTTGCTAAAATTTGGGCAAATGGTCTGTCATAAACTTGGTTCTTTGATCACCTTTTGTATTCTAATCATTTTTTCATTAAAAAAAATAAAAAATAAAAATGATAAAAAATTATTTTTTTATTAAAAATTCATTAAAAAAATTAATAAAAAGTAATAAAAATGTTAAATAAAAAATGAGTTTAAAAAATTTAAATAAAATTGTTAAAAAAGTTAAATAAAAAATAAGTTTAAAAAATAAATTAAAAAATAAATTAAAAAAAGTTAAATAATAAAATGAGTTAAAAAAATTAAATAAAAAACAAAAATTAAAAAAATAATTAAAAAAGCAAGAGTTTAAAAAAAAATTTAAATAATATGGCTTATTATGTTTGGTATTCAATTGGTAATGTATTTAGTTTGATGATTATGTTGTCAAGTACTAATCTTAAGTATAATATAAATTTGCTTAGTAATCAGAATATAAATTTTATGCTTTATAAAAAAAAATCACAATATAACTAGAACTTTATTTTTCTTACATATTTCTGTAATTTTAAGATAAAACAATAATATTGTAATATAATCTCTTTTACTACTTCTAAATAAACCTTTTACTAGACCTAACCTATTACCTCTAAGCAAACCTTTTACTAGACTCACTTTATAATACAGAAAGATATACAAGTTTAAATTTAATATGATATATTTTTATTTGTAATATTTGCAATGTAATGTAAATATTTTGAATAAAATAATATTACATTAAGTATATAAACTAAAATACAAAAATTAAAGTAAATTAAGTAAAATTGATGATTTATTTATAAATAATTATAAGCTAAATAATCATAAGCTAAATAATAAGTCAAAAGAATATAAATCAAATAATCATAAACTAAACGATTATGAACTGAATGATCATAAATCAAATAATCATAAACTAAATAATTATGAACTTAATAATTATGTATCAAATAATTATAAATCAAACAATTATAAATTGAACTATTGTGAATTGAATGATAATGAATCATATTCTAAATATGATTATAATTCATCAAAAGAATCATTAATAGATTTAGAAGTTTCTATTAGTAATCCAAAAAATGAATTTGTAGAATTAAAAGAAGAAACTAAAATTTAAATAGATGTTGTATTGGTTATCTAATCACTAGTTGATCAGCAATAAAATTCAAGAATTATGTATTATCTTATCGTAATAAGAATGATAAGCCAATTAATTTAAAAGGATAAACTCTTTCATTCTGTTTGAGTTACTCAAGTTATTTAAATAAACTAATACTAATAATACTTATAATGAAGTAATTATTAAAAATATTGATATATATCAATCTTAAAATAAAGCTTACGAATATTTATAATTTAATAATACATTAATATCACATCTATCTATTAATATTTAACATTGTTTTTATTCTTCTAATTAATATATTAACTTTTCAGGTCTGAATTAGCTAATAACTTTAATAAAGAAGATAATAATATTTTACTATTAAAATTAAGATATTATCATAATATATTAGTTATATCAATATTAATTACAACTTTGTCATCTATATAAAGCAATAATGACTTGGATGTTGATGAATAAGATATTTTTTCACTACTAAGAGTAAAGCTTTGCAATAAGCTGAGCTGCTTGCAAATCAAATAAGCTGACTCATTTAGACTTAGCTTAAGCTACTATAAAATTAGCTATGAGTCAGATAAGCTGGCTTATACAGTGGCTTAGTTCGTGCTATAGCTCAACTTGTTAGTTTGCATTTTTTCTTTGAAGTAAATAAATTTAAAGGAGGTTTTTCTTTAAAGAAAAGATGCTTTGATAGCATTTAATTAAAGAAAAATAGCTCTGATAATATTTCCTTTAAAGAAAAATAAAACTGGTGATATTTACTTTGAAGAAAAATAAACTCAATGATATTTCCTTTGAAGAAAAATGTATCTGACAGTATTTTCTTAAAAAAAACGCATCTGGGGCTAAATTTTTTTAAAGAAATTCACTTTTAGAGTAATTTTTATAAAGGATTTTGATTCTGAATGTGATTTCTTCAAAGAAAAAGTCATAGAGAAAATTCTTTTCAGAAAATTTCTCTGAAAATAAATTCTTTTAAGGAAATTGTTTCAGAAATGAAATTTTTCAAAGAAATTATTCTGGAAATAAAATCCTTTAAAAAAATCATTCTGAAAATAAAATCCTTCAAGAAAAACATTTCAGAAACGAAATCCTTTAAGAAAAATATTTCAAAAATAAAATCTTTCAAGAAAAATATTTCAGAAATGAAATCCTTTAAGGAAAACGTTTCATAAATGAATTCCTTCAAGAAAATCACTTCAGAAACTTTTTTTTAAAGAGAAGCATCAGGAAATATTTCTCTCAAAGAGAATCATTTTGGAAATGTTTTTCTTAATGGAAATCATTCTGAAAATATTTTTCTTGAAGAGAATCGTTCCAGAAATGTATCTCTCAAAAAAAAATCATTTCAAAAATATTTCTCTTGAAAGAAATCATTCTGAAAACATTTTTCTTGCAGAAAATCATTCTAAAAATATTTTTTTCAAAAGGAATTATTCTGAGAATGTTTCTTTTAATAGAAAACATTTTTCTTGACAGAATTTCATTTTGAGATATTTAATGTAAGCTGAATGAATTAGCTTATAAGCTGACTTGACTTAACTTAACTTGTCGATTAATTTTTCAAGCTGAGCTAAGCTGAAAAAAAGTAGTTGAGTTCAAGCTAATATTAAGCTAAGCCAAGCTGACTTATGCAGAACTTTAACTAAGAGTAAGAAGGTATAACTATAATACATCAATTACATCAATATCAATTGCGATTTTATCACTAACATAAAATAGTACAATCAACTCTTGATATAGTAAACTCTTGATATAATGAATTTTTTGAATAAATATAATAAAAATATTCTTATTATAGCTAATTAGCCAATTAAATTTCTTAAAATCTTCACTATAGCCTTATAGCGAAGTTGAGGTTTAGGACATAGAGTTTGTTATAACAAAAGTTGACTATAATGATAATCCAAATGTAAGTTTTTTATTTATATTAAATTAACATTTCTAATCAATAATTTTATATATAATATAAAATTAATACTCTGATTATAGATAATAAGTGAACATATATCTGACATGTATGATGAAATAAAAGTTCTTTTCTTCTGATATAAAAATCCTAATTTAAAAAATATTTCTACAATTGCTAAGATTATATTATTACATTAGCAAGAAAATAAAAACATAAAATTTTTTAAAAGTCAAGATCTTAAATATTTAATTTAATATTAATTCTAATTTAATAATGATCTTAACTATTTTGCTAAAGAATATATTAAAATTCATAAGTAATTTATTAATTGTAGTTGTAAATTTAAATAATTATTTTACTTATATTTTTATTTTTATAAATATTTTTATTTTAGTTAAATTACTAACAGAATCAAACATTAGATTCTATTATTACTATTGCTCTTATTAAAGACATATTTTTTACTTAACTTGCAATTATTAATGAAGATACAATATTTTTTAATGATACTTTGATTAATACAATTAGGATTTTTATTAAAAAAGCATTTTTATTATATCTTTATCTTGAAGTTACTTGTTTATTAGATTCAATAATTGATAACTTTCAGACTTTTAAAAATATCAAAGCTTTAGATTATATAATTAACAATTTTATTATTTCTAGTTAAACTCATAAAAACATAGTAAATTAAGTAAATTTATTAAAATCACTAATAATAAAACTGGAAGTTATCATATGTATTAAAGATATAGAAATTATAGATAATTAACATATTTATCAAATCCTTATAATATGTATTATTTAATTAGAATTAATATAATTATTAAAATTATATTATATTAATTTTTATTAATATTTTTTTTATAATATTATATAATATCTATGTTATCATTTATATTTAATATAATTATTATTATTATTACTATTAAAATTATTATTAAAATTTATTAATCACTGGTCATATTACAGATTGGTATATTGAGCTAATTTTAATTAAAAGATTGATATTCATATTGATTATTTTTTATAAAACATATTTTTATTTAAATAAAAATATTTTACATAATAATGTATACTGAAATTTTATATATAATTTTATCTTATATAAAGCTATATTATATTAATTTTATTAAAATTAGATGAATATTAAATAACTTTTACTATAAAAACAGTTTTATAGATGAAAAAATTGCCAAATTTGATTACTAGGCAAACATGTAAAAATGTTGTCTCACCATAGTCTGTAATACTAAGATAATCAAAATATAGAGATCATAAATAGGGATATTATCAGTTTAACTCAATTTAGTTTGATTCAAAAACTGCCAGTTTAGTCTTTGAGTTGAACTGATCTTCAGTTTACAGTTCTAATCTCAGTTAATTATATATTTAAATTTTTATTGGTTAATTAATACAATCACAGTTTATATTATAAAAAAATTCTCTGTTTAAAAAACAAAATGCTAAATAAATTCTATTATTATTTTTACATATATTTAATTTAAAATAAATTTGATAATTATTTAAAAAATGTATCTGTTTGATAAATTTATTTATTATATTTTATTGATAAAATAGTATTATTAAAAAAATACTATAAATCAGAAATAACAAGTTTAAACAATTTTATTATTAACTAAACTAGCATTTTATTTCATCTAGCTTTTTAAATATAAAGAAGTATAAGTTGTATTAAAATTAAGATAATTTTAGACTTTTGTTATAGTATGTGATGCAAATGAAAATACTTGTTCACTTGGTATATTAGTATCTTGAATGTCAAGATAATTATGTGTCATTTTTAATAAAATCAGAAATTGTTTGCATATTGATATCACTAATATAATGGCTTAGATTATATTAATGATAAAGCCAAATATCTTTCTAATTCTTTTTCTAATAGTTGTGTTTTATTTTATTGTTACATTATTAAATTTTTAAAAAATAATCTAGCACTTGTATTTTTTTCTACAATATAATTTGAATTATCTAAATCTTATAATAGTATTATATAAGTATTCTTGAATAAAATTGATTTATTACTTTATTATGTTGTTCTCTAAATAGAAAATAAGTAATTTTAAACTTAGATTAAGAATAGTTGAAATAGTTATAGAAGAATCAAGTATTTTCTAATAATCATCAATTTTTTATATATAGAATCTGTCATAATAGATTCTTCTAATATATGATCATTAATATATATCTTAATATATCGAAGAATTCCTATAAAAATTAATCTAATATCACTAACAGTTGAATACAAACTTGAAGAAAAAATTTTTTTTACCTTATATATTAGTTCTAATAGAATGATTATTGACTGTACTTGATTCTATTTATTTTCATTAAGATAAAATATCTCTAACTGTTTATTATTACAAATAAGAAAATCAAGTTTTTTATGCATTTATTTAAACTTTTCTAATATTAAAAATATGCTATTCTATTGTATAGTAATATCAAAATCAGGTTTAAAATAATCCTTTTTTATTACCTTACAATAACTGCAAAATGCATTATAAAGAATAGTAAAATGACAGATTTTATTTACAAATATTCTAACTTTATCAATAATTTCTATTCTTAATTATATTTCATAATTAATTGTGATATTTAAAACATGTATTATACATCAGTAATGTTAAAACTCTTTATCATTTCAAGTTTCTCCAAATTCAGTTATCATATTTTTACCATAAAGTACTATTGCTACATTATTAACTGTAATAAGAGAAAGAATTTTTCCATTAAAATTTATTTTATCTATTAATTAAAGAAGCTTTTCCTTTATTCTAATGCCAGTATGATAATGCTCAAAATGAATTAAATCAAAATAATGTTGCATATTTTATTCATCATTGATATAATAAATAGTTACTCTCAGATAAGCTTGATTTATAATTGAAGTTTAAACATCAGTAATAAGAGATACTTTTGTTGAGAGATTTTTAAGTTCATTTGCAACTAAAAATGACACCTTAATTAGTTACAATAGGTGACAAATAAGCATCACAATATTACAACGAATTGCAATATTATTAAAATTTAAGTTACAACAGATGATAAATAAGCGTCACAATATTGCAACACTATCTTTATCTGCAACCAAAGAATGATGATCTACAAATCTATTAATTATTTATTTTTGCAAATATTAATATGATAGTAAAGTACATCTTTGATCTAGAATATTATATAACTTTATAAACCAAGAACTTTTTATAATAGAAGATAGCATTTAAGATTCAACAATAAAATTAATAATAGCATTTATACAATCTTTAATTTTTATTATATTAAATTTACCATATAAATTTTTAATAAAATAAAGTTATATTTATTGCTTTATTAAAATATTACGTTTATGTTCCTTAAATATATAATTCATTAGAAATCGTATTGATATTTTAGAACTATACTTTTTTTTATATAAATTACAAATTATTGCTATAATTTTATTCATTTTATTATATTTTTATACATATATTCCTAAACAGCTAAAATAGTTTTTCTTTTTTTCTTATAAATATTAAGTATATTTATACTATCTTCCTTTTATATTTAAAAAAGATAGTTCATTTATATCATCATCAAAATCAAAATTAAAATCAAAGTCTTCTATTTCTTCAAAGTTTATATTGGTATTTTTGTTGTCTGATATGTTGAGTAAAAAAAATATTAATTAAGAATCTAATATTATGTGATTGAAATCTAACATTTTGTATTTAAATATAATAATTTAGTATTACTTACTAAAAATGATAATTTAACAATATTGATTCTGATGCTAATTTAACCAATTTTTTTAAAATAAAGTTCTCATTAAATATAAATTAGAATAATAAAATTGGATTATTTTTACAAAATTTTAGTTAAAAAATTACATAAATTTAAAAAAAATTGTTAATTATTCAGAAAATTTCTATATAGAATAACTGGTAGTAAAACTAAGGATAAATCAGAGGTAAATCAGGAGGTGATTATCTGAATATTATCTGTAAATTGAATTATATATAACACGTAAATTAGAATTATAATTGCAATTTACAATTATTAAATAATTTTGACTAAATAGAATTACTCATTATATGTAAAATGTTTCAAATCTCTGATATATATTGATATAATTTTATATAAATTTATAAGTATTTTTTTTCATTTTCTTTAATTATTAAAAATTAAATTTAATAATTTTTAAATTTACAATTATCAAAAATATCAAATATAATCAATTGAAACAATAATAAAGTTAAATTATTAATTAATAAAAAAAGGAACAAAAATAAAGAATATTAGTTTAATATTAGAAGATCAAAGTTATCTTTTTAGAAAGACGTTGTAGAGAAGATCAAAAAAAATTTTAATATGAATGTTATGCTAGAATAATATAAAGCAAAGTTTAAATAGATTATTAAAAATTATAAAGTAAGTAAAATCCTGATTAAGAAAACAATCTAATTATATAAAATAAAATTATAAACAATTAATATTTTTAATTATTTAAACTTTATGCGAAAGGAAATTTGAAAGCAAATTTGAAAGCAAGATGAAGTAAAGTTAGTAAAAAAAATAAAGAACAATTTAAAACTCCATTTTGAAATAAACTTAGTAAGTAATTAAAATATATTCTGTTTGATATTTATTTTAAAATTTAGTTAAATTCAAACTTTTTATTTTTTAGTTTCTCAAGTAAAAGAAAGAAGGTAATCTGAATTAGTGTACTGTAAAATTTATTACTTAAGTTTCAAATATTTTAAACTTATTTTAAACTAAATTTTAATATTTACTTTATTAGAAAATTTAAATACTTCTCATTCTTCTAATCCTCATTCTTCACGAAGATCTACAATTACAAAGATTTATCTCTTCACCTTTATTATCTAATATCAAAACACTATCACAAACTGAAAACTCTTCACATAATTCTTTTTTTTAAAACTTAATTATCATTCCAACTATTGATATTCCTTTTTTTAAAACAAATTTTTAACTTACTCTCTTCAACTATTATTATTCTTTTTTCTTTTTCTATTTCTTCCTTTAATTTTACATTTAATTTTTTTTTTGATTTTTGCTAAAAAAAAAAATTTTTTTCTAATTGAAGCTTGTCACCTCTACGTAATATTTAGAATCAACAGTTATAAGCTAATCTATATTTGATCAAGAGCAAGTATACTTTAATATTTATAAATTTATTCTATTTGAAGTTTTATTTTTTTGTTTTATTTATGAAATATTATTATAATAAATAATAGAACCAATTATAACATGCAAAAAACAAAAATTTTGTTATTAAAATTTTATTTCATTGATTTAAAAAACTAATGCTTTTTTAAATTCTTTTTAGATAAATAATGATAAAACTTTATTATTTAGATTCTTCTAAATAAGTTATCAAGTATAGTTGAAATTGCAACTAAAAATTCAGTTAAATTATTAGTTAAACTGATGGTCTAACTATATTGAATCACGTGATAAAATTTGATATTTATTATGATTCTTAATCTTGAAACTAAACTGAATCAGTTTAATTACACAACCAGTTTTAAAACTAGTTTATCTTTAACCGTTAACATCTCTAATCATAAAAAAATATTTTTGTCTTTATATAAATAAAAAAAGTCATTTATAGTTTGTATTTTAGATCTGGCTTAATCCTATTTTTACAATTTTCAAAAAACAAAATAATTATAAATGTCAGAATTTGTCTTTACATTCTTCTTTTGAAACTTTTATAGAGAAATTAGAAGAATTAGAAGAGCAAAAATATGGATAATAATAATATAAAAGTAATGATTTGAATAGTGAATCTGAGTTTATTGACCTTTATAATAATTTAAATAAATATATTAATTTTTTATATAAAATACTTAAAGATAACATTAAAAAAATATTCTGATTCACAGAATTGGATTTTAAAAGTGAAAGTGAGGATGAAAATAAGGAAATATGGGACCTTTGCAATAGAAAAGGGGGAAACGGCTGGAAAAAATAAAAATTGAGTTAATGCTAAATCTGAACATATTTTGACTTAAAAATCATATTTGGCATATAAAAGTAAAATTGATTTTTTCTGGCAGTTTCCTCCCTTTCTATTGCAAAGATCCCATATAATCTTTCTATAATAATAATAATGAATTTGATGAAGTTATAATAAATTTAAAACAAAATTAATTTACTGCATATGTAGTAATTAATTTTATTAATAACAAGTTTTAAAGTTATAGGTAAAAAGAAGGAACTATAAGAGCATTGCATATTTTAATATATGATAAGTAGATCAAGATGCTGTTAAAGAAATAAATAGTAATTTATTAAAATTAGAAGTTAGTGATTTGCATTTCTAATTTGACAATAAATATCTACATTATTCAAGAGAAAAAAAGTTAAAGAGCTTTGAAACAAAAATAATTCAATGACATAGATGTATTTCTTGCAATAAATATATAAATTTTTTCACGAAAAATAGGATATATTAAACATTCTTAATTTTCAAATAAACATAATATTCAAGTATTATATATTGAATAACATAAATGTAAAGCATTAAGAATATGCCATTCATTATACGTTAAAGTATTTGATAATATAAAAATTCTTAAATCTATTTATTATTTATATGATGAAAAACTTAAAAATCATATTTATAAATGTCTAGAAAGAAAAAAAAGAAATAACTTGTGAATAATTATACTCAAGTAATACTAGCAAAGGTTTTGAATTTTTAGGTAATTGGTTAATTAATTTTTTATAAACTAAAAATAAAAAAATTAAAAAATACACTAATAGCATTAGTTAACATTCTTATTCCTTTTACATCCTTTCTATATTTTCTCAAAAAACTTTTATTAAGCCAACTTATACAAATAAAAATATTGATTCTACTTTTACAAATATATTAGTTAATCTTACTCAATTATCTAGTTTATTTATAATTAAAACACTTTTTATTGAATCATATAAAAAAATAAGTGATAAATAAGATTTAAAAATTAATAATTTTGAAGAATTTAAACATATAATTGAAAATAAACTATAAAATTCAAGATCAGATATTATCACGAAAAAAAATTTTCTAGAATTACTACAAATTATTCAAGAGTATTATAACGTATTTTTAAACTTTTTTACTTCATTATTTTTTATAATTATTCATAAACTATAAGAAAAAAAAATGAAAATAAATAATAGTCAACAAAAAAATAAAAAAAGCTACTTTCAACTATAACTTATGAATAAATAATTAAAATTATAATATTTATTACTTCAATAATAATAAGTTTGACTTTTTCTTTTTTAAAGATTTAGTTTCTTCAAGTTTTAACAAGTCTAAGTCATAAACCATGATTATTAGATTTATTTTACTAATTATTGATAATATATCATGTAACTTCTCATACAGATTAACATGAAAAAAAACTTATTAAATCTTGCACAAAAAAAGCTAATTCAATATAATGTTTAGTTCAAGAAAAAAATATTTAGAATTTAGCAGTTATAGATTATCGTATCTTTCTGATTTTAAGCATTATCCTGACTATAAGTAAAAATATTCTAAAATAGTAAAATAAGCATCACTATTATTTAAAGTAAAAAGTGTATTTTATTTAAAATTCAAACTAAAATTTTATTATAGTATTTTTTTTTAAAAAAATTATTCTTTATTTCATTCTAAAAAAAAAAATCTATTCATCTAAATCATCAGATTTATCAGTTAAATATTCTTCAACTGAGTCACTATCTATATTTAATATTTCTCTTTCATTATCATTTTTTTCAGTTTCATTTTATTCAAATAAATTATTTTCTGATCTATCTTATGCATTGCTAATACTATATCTTTTAAATGATTTTATAATCATTTCTTTCAGAATTTCTGCTCAAGCCTCAAGAATCCATTTGCAAATAATATTATAATTAGATTTTTTTAAATTTCTACCTTTAGTATAAGTAAATTAATCTAACTCATCTAAGCATTCCATTTCTTATGATATCTATCTTTAAATAACTTATTAAAACAAATATCAAATATTTGAACAACAGAAGTAAGACTACTAGAAATAATTGCTAAATCAGTATTTTCATTTAATGTAATATTTTTAATAACATTTGTTTTATAACCTTCAAAACCATCCATAACAAAAAGTGCACTTTTTTTATTAATTCCATTCCCTTCAGGTCTTTTTCCCTAAATTTTATTAAATTAAGTTTTCATTTCAGACTTATCTATCCATCCTTTTGGATGTATTAATATAATGATTTCAGAAGGTAAATCTTTTGGTATTTTTTTACCTTTAAAGATAATAATTAGTGGTAATTTTGTAATATCTGCAAGGATTGTAAGAATACATGTAAACTGATTTTTTTCATTTTCAATTAAGACAAATATTACATTATTTATAATTCTGTTTCATATTTTTATATGATACTTCCCATTAATGACCCTTTTTACATAAACATAAATATATATTAGAACTAATTTTGCCTAAGCATCTTTCTTCATCTCTCTGGATACATTTCAGAGCTTTAGTGTTAATTTCATCTTACATTTTATAGGCGCAAAAGAATATTATATACTGAAATTTATAATAGTGATCACCAAGTCTAGACTAGTTTAGTCAAAAAAATCAATCTAAATATATGTAAATCCAGGAAAGTAAAATTAAACTTGGCTACTACTATTACATAAGTAAAAAAATAAATATTACTAGTATTCTTGGTAGAAAATGACAATTTTGACTAAGAGTACTTGATAATATAGCTTAACAATCTTGTCTATTATTCACTTTTTTTATATATTGATATCATCAAGTAAATCAATATCTTTTAACAATTTTTTCATTTATTTATAAAGATTTTGCTATTGTATATAAAATTTATTTCATAAGACAGAAGACTTAATAAGACAGTGAAAAATACTTATAAAATTATTTATATAGGATTTAATTACTGCATAAATATTTGCAATTTTTTCTTTTACGGTAATCCAATCATAATACAGAATATAAAAAACTGTATGAATATGGGTTATTTCTTATCTATAATCTAACTAATATTTGATAAAATCAAGATCTTCACAAAGTTCTCTTTCTTTTTACTTTAAAATAATTTGAAATAATTCAAAATTCCATTGATGATTTACAATAAGATAGGAATATAATATATCTTTAATCATAAGATTACTAAAAATTAATTCAAGTAGTTCAGAACAAATAAGTGGACTAGGCCTAAGATTTTTTGCGTAAGCATGATAATATATTCAAGAACTAGTATAAAATTACATAAAAATTTGTAAAGTTTAAAATAAAAATTTTGAATTATTACGCTTATTAGCAAAATATTGAATTAGTAGTAGTATCTAAAAGTAATCAATATAATAATGCTTAAAAGTAATTGATGTAGTAGTACTCTAAAATATTCTAGAATAGTAAGTATACAAGAAAAGTTCTAGAAATATGAAAGTAAAAAATAAGGTATAGATTTAGTAGTATTCAAAGTTAGAATAATATATAAAAAAGAAAATAAAAAGCTATAACATTAAATACTATTGCCAATAGGTAATAAAGAGATCAATAAGACAAAATTATTTAGAAGAATACATAAAAAAAGATATGAAAGCAATATAACCTGAACTAATTTGGCACTTTATATCTCATTTTCAGCAATCACAAAGGTTATGAAAAGTGAATTGCAAGAATGATATAATACTAGCATTTTATATATATCTCATCAATAATCAAAAGTGAGTGAATAAATTGTGATAAATCTTTAACAAATAGATAGATTGCAAATTCAGCACTTCATGTTTTAATTAATAATTAAATGGAAAAATAAAGATAAAATTGTACATCTGGATTACCAATTAGCACTTTGTGTCTCATTTGGCAATCAAAAAATAGCAATAATTTTAAAGTAACTATCTATGTTAGATAGCATAATAAATTTGCAGATCAGATTTTAGCTAGTATTATGCTATTTTTGACCTGATCTTTAGTATAAAATAAAATATCTTATCTTTTTGTGATTAATTTCTTGCAATTTTAAGGTTATTTGAAAGAGATATTAAAAGCATTCTAATGATGTTAAGACTGCATGAATCAGATATCTGAATACCAAATTATTGCATCTCAAAGTTTTGAAAAAAAAATATAGAATAGTGTTGACCAAAATTAAGCGAAGCTTTACTGTGTCAGTTATATGATATTATTCTAGTGTCAGAATACTCTCTTAGTAATGCGATTTTAATAATTAAGATCAGCTAAGCATTTTGGCTATAAAAAGGTTACAGAGCAATGAAAACAAACAAATATCTAGAAGGTAATAAAAAGAGAATAAAGCAATAAAATTAAGCAAATATCTACAAAGTAATAAAAAGGCTACAGAGTAATAAAATTAAGTAGATAACAATAAAGCAATAAAAAGATCACAGAATAATAAAAACAGTAACTAGGTAATAGTTTATTTGTAATTAGGTAACAATTTACTTATAACTAGATAACATTATAGCACAGCTGAATAATATACTTATAAGAATATTATCTAATTAGTATCTTAGGCTTAAATTTAAGCTAATTTTAATACCAGAAATTTTGGATAGCAAGAAAATAATTTAGCTTAATTTTAAGCTTAAATTTAATATAAAATTTTTGATATTAAATTTCTGATCTTGTAAATTAATTTGAAATTTAATAAAGATTACATAAAATTTATATATTAGAAAAGAAGTCAGAAAGCCTTCTATTATTTTTATATTCTATTCAGAAATTTTGTCTTAGAACCCTTAAAATTATACTATTATATTACTATTTTTATAATAAAAATATTATTTTTGATTTATTTTAAATCTAATATATGATAAAAATATTAGTTTAATTTATTTTAAGTTTCATTTAAAGTATAATTAAAATATTAATTATATTAATAAATTATTTTTAATTTACTTTAAATCTTGTATTTATTTAATATATTATCTGATATACTTTTAGATTTATTTTTAGTATATATAGAAATATTTATATAAATAATTTTAATTCAAACTTTATTTTTTTCAAATTTACAATCAAATATCAGAATACTAACAAAAATATCATTTATAAATAAAAAAAATATATAAGTTAAATTTTATCAATCAACTAGTTAATTTATTAAATAAACCAATTATTTTATTTTTTATGCTAGAAACTCAATTATAAATAATACTAAAAAATTATTAAAAATTAAAATCAACTAATGAATAAGAAGAACATAAGTTAAATTTTATAAATTAATAAGTTTAATTTTTTAAATAATAAACTGATTTTTTATTTTTTTATAACAAAAACTCAATTATAATTAATATTACAAAATGCTATAAAGTTAAAATCTAAAAATAACTTATCATATGATTTTTTTTAATAAAGTAAATAATATTTAGAGAATTACAATATAAGAAAATAAGAAATAACTAATTGAATAATAGGTCTAATAAAAATAATCAATCAGAATTATGTTATAAAATATAAATCACTTAATATTAATAGAATAAATAATATAAATATTTTTTTTTTTTTTTTTTTTTTTAAAGTGCGGTAGTTTCGCAATATCTTTATTATGAAAGTATGATAATACAAAATTAAAAATAAATCAAAAGAAATTACAAAAATCTCGTAAAGAACTAATCTAAGACTAATACTATAGAAGACCGATCCTGCACTTCCCCAAAATCAATTTGTAACCTAGGCTAAAAAAATCATTTTTTGAGTAAGTATAAATAAGAGAGTGAGGAGGGCGAGGCCACTACTGCACCAAAAATTTGACCAATGGGATCCCATCCGT